>JAIEZT010000007.1:184338-196838 GCA_019594935.1 Periophthalmus modestus | reverse complement strand
GACAGAGACAGAGACAGAGACACAGAGACAGAGACACAGAGACACAGTCACAGACACAGATCCTCTTTACTCTCACCATCTCTGTCCTGAGTTTCCGGATCTTCTCGTCCAAACTCCACGTGTCCCTGTCCTCGTTTGGCTCATGTGTAACAGGCGTCTTCTTGGTGTCTCCGCGGAGACAGGCGGCCTCCTCACGCATCCCCCGGAGCAGTGTCTCAGGCGTCTTCAGCCCGAGTTTAACCTCGATGTCTCTGAGGTCCGGAGTGTTCTCACTGATGGTGCTGCTCTCCTCCATCTCAGAGTCTCAGTGTCTCAGAGTCTCAGAGTCTCAGAGTCTCAGTGTCTCAGAGTCTCAGAGTCTCAGAGTCTCAGTGTCTCAGAGTCTCAGAGTCTCAGAGTCTCAGTGTCTCAGAGTCTCAGTCAGAGTCTCAGAGTCTCAGAGTCTCAGAGTCTCAGAGTCTCAGAGTCTCAGAGTCTCAGTGTCTCAGAGTCTCAGAGTCTCAGAGTCTCAGTGTCTCAGAGTCTCAGTCAGAGTCTCAGAGTCTCAGAGTCTCAGTGTCTCAGAGTCTCAGAGTCTCAGAGTCTCAGTGTCTCAGAGTCTCAGTGTCTCAGAGTCTCAGTCAGAGTCTCAGAGTCTCAGTGTCTCACAGTCTCAGTGTCTCAGAGTCTCAGAGTCTCAGAGTCTCAGAGTCTCAGAGTCTCAGTGTCTCAGAGTCTCAGTCAGAGTCTCAGAGTCTCAGAGTCTCAGTGTCTCAGAGTCTCAGAGTCTCAGAGTCTCAGAGTCTCAGTGTCTCACAGTCTCAGAGTCTCAGTCAGAGTCTCAGAGTCTCAGTGTCTCACAGTCTCAGTGTCTCAGAGTCTCAGAGTCTCAGAGTCTCAGTGTCTCAGAGTCTCAGTCAGAGTCTCAGAGTCTCAGAGTCTCAGTGTCTCAGAGTCTCAGTGTCTCAGAGTCTCAGAGTCTCAGTGTCTCAGAGTCTCAGTCAGAGTCTCAGAGTCTCAGAGTCTCAGAGTCTCAGTGTCTCAGAGTCTCAGTGTCTCAGAGTTTCAGTGTCTCAGAGTCTCAGAGTCTCAGAGTCTCAGTGTCTCAGAGTCTCAGAGTCTCACAGTCTCAGAGTCTCAGAGTCTCAGAGTCTCAGTGTCTCAGAGTCTCAGAGTCTCAGTCAGAGTCTCAGAGTCTCAGTGTCTCAGAGTCTCAGTGTCTCAGAGTCTCAGAGTCTCAGAGTCTCAGAGTCTCAGAGTCTCAGTGTCTCAGAGTCTCAGTGTCTCAGAGTCTCAGAGTCTCAGTGTCTCAGAGTCTCAGAGTCTTAGTGTCTCAGAGTCTCAGTCAGAGTCTCAGAGTCTCAGTGTCTCACAGTCTCAGAGTCTCAGAGTCTCAGAGTCTCAGAGTCTCAGAGTCTCAGTGTCTCACAGTCTCAGAGTCTCAGTGTCTCAGAGTCTCAGTGTCTCAGAGTCTCAGAGTCTCAGAGTCTCAGAGTCTCAGAGTCTCAGTGTCTCAGAGTCTCAGTGTCTCAGAGTCTCAGAGTCTCAGAGTCTCAGAGTCTCAGAGTCTCAGAGTCTCAGAGTCTCTCAGAGTCTCAGAGTCTCAGAGTCTCAGAGTCTCAGTGTCTCAGAGTCTCAGAGTCTCAGTGTCTCAGAGTCTCAGTCAGAGTCTCAGAGTCTCAGTGTCTCAGAGTCTCAGAGTCTCAGAGTCTCAGTGTCTCAGAGTCTCAGTGTCTCAGAGTTTCAGTGTCTCAGAGTCTCAGAGTCTCAGAGTCTCAGTGTCTCAGAGTCTCAGAGTCTCAGAGTCTCAGAGTCTCAGTGTCTCAGAGTCTCAGTGTCTCAGAGTCTCAGAGTCTCAGAGTCTCAGTCTCAGAGTCTCAGAGTCTCAGAGTCTCAGAGTCTCAGAGTCTCAGTGTCTCAGTGTCTCATTCAGAGTCTCAGAGTCTCAGAGTCTCAGTGTCTCAGAGTCTCAGAGTCTCAGTCAGAGTCTCAGAGTCTCAGAGTCTCAGTGTCTCAGAGTCTCAGAGTCTCAGTGTCTCAGAGTCTCAGAGTCTCAGAGTCTCAGAGTCTCAGTGTCTCAGAGTCTCAGAGTCTCACAGTCTCAGAGTCTCACAGTTTCAGAGTCTCAGTGTCTCAGAGTCTCAGTGTCTCAGAGTCTCAGAGTCTCAGAGTCTCAGTCAGAGTCTCAGAGTCTCAGAGTCTCAGTGTCTCAGAGTCTCAGAGTCTCAGAGTCTCAGTGTCTCAGAGTCTCAGAGTCTCAGAGTCTCAGTGTCTCAGAGTCTCACAGTCTCAGAGTCTCAGTGTCTCAGAGTCTCAGAGTCTCAGAGTCTCAGAGTCTCAGTGTCTCAGAGTCTCAGAGTCTCAGTGTCTCAGAGTCTCAGAGTCTCAGAGTCAGTGTCTCAGAGTCTCAGAGTCTCAGAGTCTCAGTGTCTCAGAGTCTCAGTGTCTCAGAGTCTCAGTGTCTCAGAGTTTCAGTGTCTCAGAGTCTCAGAGTCTCAGAGTCTCAGTGTCTCAGAGTCTCAGAGTCTCACAGTCTCAGAGTCTCAGAGTCTCAGAGTCTCAGTGTCTCAGAGTCTCAGTGTCTCAGAGTCTCAGAGTCTCAGTCAGAGTCTCAGAGTCTCAGAGTCTCAGAGTCTCAGTGTCTCAGAGTCTCAGAGTCTCAGAGTCTCAGAGTCTCAGTGTCTCAGAGTCTCAGAGTCTCAGTGTCTCAGAGTCTCAGAGTCTCAGAGTCTCAGAGTCTCAGTCGAGTCTCAGAGTCTCAGAGTCTCAGTGTCTCAGAGTCTCAGAGTCTCAGAGTCTCAGTGTCTCAGAGTCTCAGAGTCTCAGAGTCTCAGTGTCTCAGAGTCTCTCAGAGTCTCAGAGTCTCAGAGTCTCAGAGTCTCAGAGTCTCAGAGTCTCAGAGTCTCAGTGTCTCAGAGTCTCAGAGTCTCAGAGTCTCAGAGTCTCAGAGTCTCAGTCAGAGTCTCAGAGTCTCAGAGTCTCAGAGTCTCAGAGTCTCAGAGTCTCAGAGTCTCAGTGTCTCAGAGTCTCAGAGTCTCAGAGTCTCAGTGTCTCAGAGTCTCAGAGTCTCAGAGTCTCAGAGTCTCAGAGTCTCAGAGTCTCAGAGTCTCAGAGTCTCAGAGTCTCAGTGTCTCAGAGTCTCAGAGTCTCAGAGTCTCAGAGTCTCAGTGTCTCAGAGTCTCAGTGTCTCAGAGTCTCAGAGTCTCAGAGTCTCAGTCAGAGTCTCAGAGTCTCAGAGTCTCAGAGTCTCAGAGTCTCAGTGTCTCAGTGTCTCATTCAGAGTCTCAGAGTCTCAGAGTCTCAGTGTCTCAGAGTCTCAGAGTCTCAGTCAGAGTCTCAGAGTCTCAGAGTCTCAGAGTCTCAGTGTCTCAGAGTCTCAGAGTCTCAGTGTCTCAGAGTCTCAGAGTCTCAGAGTCTCAGAGTCTCAGTGTCTCAGAGTCTCAGAGTCTCACAGTCTCAGAGTCTCACAGTTTCAGAGTCTCAGTGTCTCAGTGTCTCAGAGTCTCAGAGTCTCAGAGTCTCAGAGTCTCAGTCAGAGTCTCAGAGTCTCAGAGTCTCAGTGTCTCAGAGTCTCAGAGTCTCAGAGTCTCAGTGTCTCAGTGTCTCAGAGTCTCAGAGTCTCAGTGTCTCAGAGTCTCAGAGTCTCAGTGTCTCAGAGTCTCAGAGTCTCAGAGTCTCAGTGTCTCAGAGTCTCAGTGTCTCAGAGTCTCAGTGTCTCAGAGTTTCAGTGTCTCAGAGTCTCAGAGTCTCAGAGTCTCAGTGTCTCAGAGTCTCAGAGTCTCACAGTCTCAGAGTCTCAGAGTCTCAGAGTCTCAGTGTCTCAGAGTCTCAGTGTCTCAGAGTCTCAGAGTCTCAGTCAGAGTCTCAGAGTCTCAGAGTCTCAGAGTCTCAGTGTCTCAGAGTCTCAGAGTCTCAGAGTCTCAGAGTCTCAGTGTCTCAGAGTCTCAGAGTCTCAGTGTCTCAGAGTCTCAGAGTCTCAGAGTCTCAGAGTCTCAGAGTCAGAGTCTCAGAGTCTCAGAGTCTCAGAGTCTCAGAGTCTCAGAGTCTCAGAGTCTCAGTGTCTCAGAGTCTCAGAGTCTCAGAGTCTCAGTGTCTCAGAGTCTCAGAGTCTCAGAGTCTCAGAGTCTCACAGTCTCAGAGTCTCAGAGTCTCAGAGTCTCAGTGTCTCAGAGTCTCAGTGTCTCAGAGTCTCAGAGTCTCAGTCAGAGTCTCAGTGTCTCAGAGTCTCAGAGTCTCAGAGTCTCAGAGTCTCAGAGTCTCAGAGTCTCAGTGTCTCAGAGTCTCAGAGTCTCAGAGTCTCAGAGTCTCACAGTCTCACAGTCTCAGAGTCTCAGAGTCTCAGAGTCTCAGAGTCTCACAGTCTCACAGTCTCAGAGTCTCAGTGTCTCAGAGTCTCAGTGTCTCAGAGTCTCACAGTCTCAGAGTCTCAGTGTCTCAGAGTCTCACAGTCTCACAGTCTCAGAGTCTCAGTGTCTCAGAGTCTCAGTGTCTCAGAGTCTCACAGTCTCAGTGTCTCAGAGTCTCAGTCAGAGTCTCAGAGTCTCAGAGTCTCAGTGTCTCAGAGTCTCAGAGTCTCAGAGTCTCAGTGTCTCAGTGTCTCAGTGTCTCAGAGTCTCAGAGTCTCAGAGTCTCAGTGTCTCAGAGTCTCAGTGTCTCAGAGTCTCAGAGTCTCAGTCAGAGTCTCAGAGTCTCAGAGTCTCAGTGTCTCAGAGTCTCAGAGTCTCAGAGTCTCAGAGTCTCAGTGTCTCAGTGTCTCAGTGTCTCAGAGTCTCAGTGTCTCAGAGTCTCAGAGTCTCAGTGTCTCAGAGTCTCAGTCAGAGTCTCAGAGTCTCAGAGTCTCAGTGTCTCAGAGTCTCAGTCAGAGTCTCAGAGTCTCAGAGTCTCAGTGTCTCAGTGTCTCAGAGTCTCAGAGTCTCAGTGTCTCAGAGTCTCAGAGTCTCAGAGTCTCAGAGTCTCAGTGTCTCAGTGTCTCAGAGTCTCAGAGTCTCAGAGTCTCAGTGTCTCAGAGTCTCAGAGTCTCAGAGTCTCAGAGTCTCAGTGTCTCAGAGTCTCAGAGTCTCAGAGTCTCAGTGTCTCAGAGTCTCAGTGTCTCAGTGTCTCAGAGTCTCAGAGTCTCAGTGTCTCAGAGTCTCAGTGTCTCGTGCGTAAAAACAGACAGAGGTTACGTCCTCACGTCTCTGGATAAATGTTGTTGTTTGTTGTTGTTTGTTGTTATTTGTTGTTGTTTGTTGTTGCTGATGTTGCTGATGTTGCTGATGTCACAGTCACTTCCTACAGGCGCGTGCGGTGCATCCTCTGCGCCTCCAGCTGATCCGGACTGCGCCAAGAGATAAACAGCATCAGCGACACGAAACACGGAGCAAAGATCTCTTCAAACACTTAAACCTTTAAACCTTTATCACCGGAAAATCTGCATGAATCCTGTAAAAAAAACAAAAAAAAATGCAGCTCATCCCGTGAACAGAAGAGCAGTCCACCAAAACACGGCTTCTACGTAGGTCCAGACACATGAACGTGAGGAGGGATGTCCCAGCGGGTCCACACAGTCCCGGGGGGGTCCAGACTGTCCCGGTGCGTGTCCCGGTGCGTGTCCCGGTGCGTGTCCCGGTGCGTGTCCCGGGGCTGGGGGCTCGTCGCTCTCAGGGGCTCCTAACAGCGGCCGTCACATTGCGCAGATTCCACCTGCAGGATGACAGCCGCAGAACGGGACCAGTGCGTAAAGCCAACGCACCGAGATGGACCCGGCCCCCTTCACAATAAAAGCACGAAAAGAGGAACTAGGAAATGTCAAAATAAAACTAAAGCGTCTGATGTAAAATGCGACCGACATGAAACCAAACAACAGAAGAACAGGACAAAAAAACAACAAAACAAAACTGTGATGCATCATCTGCAGGAGGCTGAGGCACGAAGGGCTGAAGTTTTTATTTCATTTCATTTGAACATAAAGCTTTGCCCAAACACATCATTTAAGACCAGGTTTGTATAGTCCTATATGTGAATATTATATATGAATATTATATATGAATACTATATATGAATACTATATATGAATATTATATATGAATATTATATATGAATACTATATGAATACTATATATGAATATTATATATGAATACTATATATGAATATTATATATGAATACTATATATGAATACTATATATATGATATATTATACTGTGAATACTATATATGAATATTATATATGAATACTATATATGAATACTATATATGAATATTATATATGAATATTATATATGAATACTATGTATGAATACTATATATGAATACTATATATGAATATTATATATGAATACTATGTATGAATACTATATATATAATATATGAATTATATATGAATACTATGTATGAATATATAATACTATATATGAATACTATATATGAATACTATATATGAATGTATATATATATGAATACTATATATGAATATATATATGAATATTATATATGAATATTATATATGAATATGAGATATATGAATATTATATATGAATACTATATATGAATACTATATATGAATATTATATATGAATACTATATATGAATACTATATATGAATACTATATATATATGATACTATATATATATGATATTATATATGAATACTATATGAATACTATATATGAATATGAATATATATATGAATATTATATATGAATATATATATGAATACTATATATGAATATTATATATGAATACTATATATGAATATTATATGAATATAGAATGAATATATGAATACTATATATGAATATGAATACTATATATGAATACTATATATGAATACTATATATGATATGAATATATGATGATATATATATGAATATTATATATGAATTATTATATATGAATATTATAATGAATACTATATATGAATATTATATATGAATATTATATGATTATAATAATATATATATGAATACTATATATGAATATTATATATGAATACTATATATGAATACTATATGAATACTATTATATATGAATATATATATTATCTATAGATGAATACTATATATGAATATATATATGAATACTATATATGATGATACTATATATGATATATGAAATATTATATATGAATACTATACATGAATATTATATATGAATATTATATATGAATATATATATGAATACTATATATGAATATTATATATGAATATTATATATGAATATTATATATTAATATGAATACTATATATGAATACTATATATGAATATTATATATGAATATGAATATATATATGAATACTATATATGAATATTATATATGAATACTATATATGAATATTGATATATGAATACTATATATGATATTATATATGAATATTATATATGAATATGAATATTATATGATATATAATATATATATGAATATTATATATGAATACTATATATGAATATTATATATGAATATTATACATGAATACTATATATGAATATTATATATGAATACTATATATGAATATTATATATGAATACTATATATGAATACTCTATATGAATACTATATATGAATACTATAAATGGGTCCTATACTGTATATGAATACTATATATGAATACTATATATGAATACTATATATGAATACTATATATGAATACTATATATGGGTCCTATACTGTATATGAATACTATAGATGAATACTATATATGAATACTATATATGAATATTATATATGAATACTATATATGGGTCTTATATATGCGTGCTATACATGGGTATTATCTATGTGTCCTGTATATGAATACTATATATCTGTCCTATATTTGAAAACTATATATGGGTCCTATATTTGCATCCTATATATATGTGTTCTATATAGGCATCCTATACGTGGGTCCTATATATAGGTATTATATATGCAACATATATATGAATACTATAAATGGGTCCTATACTGTATATGAATACTATATATGAATACTATATATGAATACTATATATGAATACTATATATGAATATTATATATGAATATTATATATGAATATTATATATGAATACTATATATGAATACTATATATGAATACTATATATGAATACTATATATGAATACTATATATGAATACTATAAATGGGTCCTATACTGTATATGAATACTGTATATGAATACTATATATGAATACTAGAGGTCAAACCTCAAATATGGAACAATAGAGGACTAAAGGATTACTCAAAGGATTACTCAAAGGATTACTCAAATATGACTCACTGAAATAAAACTTCAATGACGAGAGAATGAGCTCCACTACAACTACTGCAGTCACATACTTTAAATACTCCAGTACAACATGGATAAAAGACAAACTGCACATTTCAGAGCGTGCTCCTTTAACTCTCCTCCCTCCATGAGACAAAGTGTAAAAATCTGCTCACTACGCTGGTGTCTCCTCTCATCACACTCACGTTCATTCAGGAAACTGGTGTGGGAACAGAACGACCTCCATCACCAAGGTCACCACAGCAACTTTCAGCTCTGGATTATTCAGTCATATTAACTACTTTTACCATAAACATTTCATTTAAACACAGTGGGATTACTTTCAGACCCATTTGTCTGTAGCTGAGGAATTTTCCAGAGTTCGTTCTTGGGTTAAATGTTTGAAGAATCTCATTAGTGTAATGTGCCCTGACACTTGTATATAACACTGTCCCCTCCTCTACCTCCAGGGGGCGCCATCACTCTAACCTTCACCCTAACCTGTAGTCAAACCAGGGGGCGCTCTAACAGTACAGAGGAGTGAGGACAGGTTTGCAGCTCTAACAAACTGTTTTACTTCAGTTTCTTTTGACCAAAAAACACAATGGTCTCATTTAGAGCCTGATTGGTTTCAGAATGATGAAAAACTGGAGCCGTTGGCACAGTGATTAAGAGTTTAAAAGAAATATTATAGTTTTCAAATGGGAAAAAAAATCCTCAAAATATTATTATTAGAACAGGCCAAGGAGCAGCTCACTGAAGCGGTCCACATATCTGGTCCTTTCAATTATACACATTTTTAAAAAGATTAATCTGCATTTGTGGCATGTATTTGTGTTTAAGTAGAAGAATTGAATGTAAATGAGCCGGACTACTCCACACTGTAATCTGACCTTGAAAAAGGTCTCTTTTATCTCGTTTAACTTACAGTCAGAAAAAGAAAGTAAGATCATCAATGAGAAACACCGACAAGAAACATCTACAAGAAACTTCAACGAGAAACTTCAACGAGAAACACCGACGAGAAACTTCAACGAGAAACATCGATGAGAAACATCGATGAGAAACATCTACGAGAAACTTCTACGAGAAACAACGATGAGAAACATCTACAAGAAACATCTATGAGAAACACCGATGAGAAACACCGATGAGAAACATCTACGAGAAACACCAATGAGAAACATCTACAAGAAACATCTACAAGAAACATCTACGAGAAACATCTACGAGAAACACCAATGAGAATTATCTACAAGAAACACCAATGAGAAACTTCTACGAGAAACATCTATGAGAAACATCTTTGAGAAACTTCTACGAGAAACATCTACGAGAAACACCAACGAGAGAAACACCAAAAAGAAACATCTACAAGAAACATCTACAAGAAACATCAAAGAATAATAACAACAAGAAACTTCTACGAGAAACATCTACGAGAAACACCAACGAGACTACTATGTAGTAATAGTAGTAGTAGTAGTAGTAGTAGTAGTAGTAGTAGTAGTAGTAGTAGTAGTAGTAGCAGTAGTAGTAGTAGTAGTAGTAGTAGTATCATATTTATATAATATAAATATAAAAATGATTGGGTGAATTGTTTTTGGTGTATTCTCGTATTACTTCTGTGTATTTCACATCCACTCAGCTCACAATGTCCTTTAAAACACCAGAAACAGATTATGTAACTGGGTTTGAAAGAGCGTCCCTACATGTCCATGTAACCTTTGACCTTTTGTCTGAGGTGGGCCCATAATCCCCCTGTGCTCCTGTCACTCCATAATCCCCCTGTGCTCCTGTCACTCCATAATCCCTCTGTGCTCCTGTCACTCCATAATCCCCCTGTGCTCCTGTCACTCCATAATCCCCCCTGTGCTCCTGTCAGTCCATAATCCCTCTGTGCTCCTGTCACTCCATAATCCCCCTGTGCTCCTGTCACTCCATAAATCCCCTGTGCTCCTGTCACTCCCATAATCCCCCTGTGCTCCTGTCACTCCATAATCCCCCTGTGCTCCTGTCACTCCATAATCCCTCTGTGCTCCTGTCACTCCATAATCCCCCTGTGCTCCTGTCAGTCCATAATCCCCCTGTGCTCCTGTCAGTCCATAATCCCCCTGTGCTCCTGTCAGTCCATAATCCCCCTGTGCTCCTGTCACTCCATAATCCCCCTGTGCTCCTGTCAGTCCATAATCCCCCTGTGCTCCTGGGAGGGCAGGGGGAGCGCTCTCCATCTTATTCACTTCAGTCTGCACTATACACAAGATATTCACAAGAGAAACAGAACAGAGACTTTAAGATTCTCTCAGCACAACCCACGTCCCAACGGAGAACACAAGTGTGGGAGAAGAACAGAAGGACAGGAGAAGAAGAGGAGAAGAAGAGGAGAAGAAGAGGAGAAGAAGAACAGAAGGACAGGAGAAGAAGAGGAGAAGAAGAACAGAAGGACAGGAGAAGAAGAGGAGAAGAAGAGGAGAAGAAGAACAGAAGGACAGGAGAAGAAGAGGAGAAGAAGAACAGAAGGACAGGAGAAGAAGAGGAGAAGAAGAACAGAAGGACAGGAGAAGAAGAGGAGAAGAAGAACAGAGGGACAGGAGAAAAACAGGGGAAATAAAAATATATATGTATATGAAAATATATATGTGTGTGTGTGTGTGTGTGTGTGTGTGTGTGTGTGTGTGTGTGTGTGTGTGTGTGTGTGTGTGTGTGTGTGTGTGTGTGTGTGTGTGTGTGTGTGTGTGTGTGTGTGTGTGTGTGTGTGTGTGTGTGTGTGTGTGTGGAACGGGAGTGTGTGCCGTGTCTAGGCTACCCCACTTTGGTGGGACACAGCTTTGATAGATAGATATTTGATACATAGATATTTGATAGATAGATATTTGGTAGATAGATATTTGGTAGATAGATATTTGGTAGATATTTGGTAGATAGATATTTGGTAGATAGATATTTGATAGATATTTGGTAGATAGATATTTGGTAGATAGATATTTGGTAGATAGATATTTGATAGATATACATATGGAGAGAGAACATGGCTCTCGTTAAACCACAGTGACTTTTACTTAATGACTGACTCTGGCGTCTGTGCAGCTGTGGCTGATTTTGTTCCTTTCTCACATTCTCCAAACACCAGAGAAATGCAGTTTTTCTTCACAGGCACAAGGCCCTGGGTTCAGTTTTCGCTCGATCGCTCACATTCTTTACTAAAGACCTGTGTCACTTTACACATTTACTAAAGTCGCTACTTCTTTGTCATCTGAACTTCAAAGGAACAAGCTTGAATCAAAAACTAAAAAACTATTGTACAGGCTGGTACTTTGGCAGATTGTGTCTTCTGTGCCTCAGCTCCTCGTTCCTCCCAGAACCTGTAGAACCTGCAGAACCTGCAGAAGAACCTGTAGAGCTGTGCTGTGTGAGAGGAGCGTCCACAGGGCTGAGCTCTGCCTCTGCTTTAATCACAGGAGAGGACATGATTGTTATTGAACGCTAAGTCAAATCTTTGCCGCCATGGAAACGAGCGGCTCAGACGAAATCGAGTCTCTTATGGAGGACATGGACTATATCCCGGGACATTTTCACCTGGACCTCCATTTGAACTGTGATGTGGAGGGTCCCGTGAAGCTGAGACACAGAGACACGTATCTGAAACAGGAGAGTCTGAGGGGGGAGCTGGAGGTGGAGGTGGGATTCCTGCAGTACGCCGTCAGGAATCTGCTCGGACTCCTGGCATTTCACCTGGACCAGCTCGACTCGGCAGAGGAAACCTTCAGGTGAGAACTGGAGTATGCGGCACGTTACTACGTGCTTGGTGTAAAAAGTATTTTTAAGGTATATTTAAAGGTATATTTGTGTATTAAAGTGAGTTTATTTTCTTAAAACATAATTTGCTAATAAAACAAGTATTTCTTTTGTAAGTGCGGTACCATTTGTTGCCTCATTTCAACTGAGAAAATACTTATTTCAGATATAAAGCTCCAGTATGTAACTTTTTAGCCAAAAACAGTGTAAAATAAAATGTAAGATTATCTTTTTATTTCACTGAACAATATGCATCCTTATTGTGGGCTTCCATCTCCACAAACCTGACTCTTACTTGTCCTGGAGCAGGACTGCCTCCTCCTGTTTGTTTCCATGGAGAATGTTCTGAAGTATGGCTTTACCTTTCTGTTTCCATGGAGCCTGAGTTTAAGTTTTAAATATTTTATATATTTGTGTTTGTTTATAACTGTATTTTAATATCACACACACACACACACACACACACACACACACACACACACACACACACACACACACACA
>JAIEZT010000007.1:79338-181838 GCA_019594935.1 Periophthalmus modestus | reverse complement strand
ACACTGGAGGAGTTACATTAGAGGAGTTACACTGGAGGAGTTACTCTGGAGGAGTTACACTGGAGGAGTTACACTGGAGGAGTTACATTAGAGGAGTTACTCTGGAGGAGTTACACTGGAGGAGTTACATTAGAGGAGTTACATTAGAGGAGTTACACTGGAGGAGTTACTCTGGAGGAGTTACACTGGAGGAGTTACACTGGAGGAGTTACACTGGAGGAGTTACTCTGGAGGAGTTACACTGGAGGAGTTACACTGGAGGAGTTACATTAGAGGAGTTACTCTGGAGGAGTTACAGGAGGAGTTACACATTAGAGGAGTTACAGTTGGAGGAGTTACTGGAGGAGTTACACTGGAGGAGTTACTGGAGGAGTTACACTGGAGGAGTTACACTGGAGGAGTTACACTGGAGGAGTTACACTGGAGGAGTTACACTGGAGGAGTTACACTGGAGGAGTTACACTGGAGGAGTTACTCTGGAGGAGTTACACTGGAGGAGTTACACTGGAGGAGTTACACTGGAGGAGTTACACTGGAGGAGTTACACTGGAGCTGTAATGTCTGGTGCTGTATTTCGTCAGACTGAGAAATTATAACATTTAATTCATTCAAACTTTAAACATAACTTTATCACACGCAGAGGCAGTGGTGTGTGGGCCTCATATTTATTTGAGTAACGTTTTGAAGAAATTATACTTTTCAGATGAAATACTTTTACTCCCACTTGCGTAATATTTAGTTTGAAGTAGAAATACGGATAAACAAATGAACTGCTGGAGGGGCTTCAGCTAAAACAGAAATAACTAAAACATCCGCAGACAGACAAAAGGTTCAGATTTAAAAGTGTTTTGAGTTTGTGAGACTCTGAGCGGATTAAACAGAGGAGCAGGAGGTGCACGGTTTTAGGGTTAGAGTTAGTGGAATGTTCTAGACTCCATGTCCTCACTTAATAATAAGTTTAAATATGACGCTGAATGTTCCAGGAGCATCACTAAGGAGGACCCCGGGAACCTGAACGCCTGGGCTAACCTGGGCTATGTCTACGACCGTCTGGGGCGCGAGCTGGAGGCCGCAGAGTGTGTGGAGAGGGTGTCGTCTCTCATGGGGCTGGACGGAGGAGAGCTGACCCAGGCCGAGTCCAGGCTCCTGGCAGCTCGATGTCTGGCAGAACAGGCGTACGTCCAGCCTCACGACGTGGAGCTGGACAACGACGAGGAGCTCAGGGAAAGACTGACCTCGGCTCTCGCTCTGTACAGCCGGGCGCTGGACTACGGGGGGCAGCTGGTGAGTCCCGGAGTCAAATCACAGACACGAGCCACATTTGGAGAGAAAAAAATCAACATTTATGTAGGTTCTGTTTTCTATAATGTGAAAACTTAGCAACGTTGCCATAGCAATTAACAATTCAAAACGAAATTTTACATGATAAATATCACAATTGTTTCTAGTCATTTGCTGTTTGGAGATTTCAGAGGAGAACTTTTACTACTTACATCTGAGTCTGAATCTGAAGTTAACTCGTTTGCTCTGTTGTAGCTTCCAGTGGAGGAGAAAAGAACCTGGTTTTTCAAAATGGCTCTGATCTACGTGAGGTACAGCCGATAAAAACATCTGTGTGGAGCGTCCTGGGCTCAGCTGATCTGTGTCCTCGTGTCCTCAGGCTGGACGACATCGTGAAGACCAAAGTGGACTCGGAGTACTCCAGACTGACCCACTACAACAAAGGCCTAAAGCTCCTGAAGGGGGCGCTGGAGTCGGACCGACCTCAACAAAAAGGTACAAACAGTGGACAACAAATCAGTTTGAGTCAATCTGAAACCCAAGATCTGGATGATCACAGGAGACATTTTTTTTCTCATTTATAGGAAAAGTCCAATGAGACAAAATAATAACGGCATTTATATAAACCAATCAAACGTTTGGACACCAGTGTTTTTTTTTTCTTTATTTTAACAAGTTTCTACATTTTCTAAAGACACAGAAGGAATCAAATATATGAAGTAAGATACATGGAATTATATAGTAAAGAAAAAAGTCAAATCATTTTACTGTTTTGTTTTTTTTAAGGATTTGAATAGAAAATATGAAGATTTATTTATTTATTTATTTTTTGCTTTTTTCTTTGCTATGTAATTCCATATTTCTTACTTCATATATTTGATGTATTTTGTTTGTTTATAAAATGTAGAAAGTCATAAAAATACAAAAACAAAAAAAAAACAAAAAAACATGTAATGAGTTTATTATATTGGCCTGATAAATAAATAAATATGATCACAGATATAACACCAGATTATTACAGTTCAGCACTGTCTCTGTTTCTGTTTGAAACCAAATCCATTAATGCAAAGTTTGGATTTGATATTATTTGTATTATTATATTTGTTGTCCCGCTCTGTCCCACTCTGCTCTGTCCCGCTCTGTCCCGCTCTGTTCTGTCCCGCTGTGCTCTGTCCCGCTGTGCTCTGTCCCGCTCTGTCCTGCTCTGCTCTGTCCCGCTCTGTCCTGCTCTGTCCCGCTCTGTCTGCTCTGTCCCGCTCTGTCCCGCTCTGCTCTGTCCCGCTCTGCTCTGTCGCCTCTGCTCTGTGCCTGTCCCGCTGTGCTCTGTCCCGCTGTGCTCTGTCCCGCTGTGCTCTGTCCCGCTCTGCTCTGTCCCTGCTCTGTCCCGCTCTGCTCTGTCCGCTCTGTCCCGCTCTGCTCTGTCCCGCTGTGCTCTGTCCCGCTCTGTCCCGCTCTGTCCCGCTCTGCTCTGTCCCGCTCTGCTCTGTCCCGCTCGCTCTGTCCGCTCTGTCCCGCTGTGCTCTGTCCCGCTGTGCTCTGTCCCGCTGTGCTCTGTCCCGCTGTGCTCTGTCCGCTCTGCTCTCTGTCCCGCTCTGTCCCGCTCTGTCCTGCTCTGCTCTGTCCCGCTGTGCTCTGTCCCGCTGTGCTCTGTCCCGCTCTGTCCTGCTCTGCTCTGTCCCCCTCTCTGTCCTGCTCTGTCCCGCTCTGTCCCGCTCTGTCCCGCTCTGTCCCGCTCTGCTCTGTCCCGCTCTGTCCCGCTGTGCTCTGTCCCGCTGTGCTCTGTCCCGCTGTGCTCTGTCCCGCTCTGCTCTGTCCTGCTCTGTCCCGCTCTGCTCTGTCCCGCTCTGTCCCGCTCTGTCCCGCTCTGCTCTGTCCCGCTCTGCTCTGTCCCGCTCTGTCCCGCTCTGTCCCGCTGTGCTCTGTCCCGCTGTGCTCTGTCCCGCTCTGCTCTGTCCCGCTCTGCTCTGTCCTGCTCTGTCCCGCTCTGCTCTGTCCCGCTCTGTCCCGCTCTGTACCGCTCTGCTCTGTCCCGCTCTGTCCCGCTCCGTCCCGCTCTGCTCTGTCCCGCTCTGCTCTGTCCCGCTCTGTCCCGCTCTGCTCTGTCCCGCTCTGTCCCGCTCTGTCCTCAGCTGTGGCCTGGTGCCATGTTGGCGTCATGTTGGAGAGGAAGGATGAGTTTGTGACCGTCCCCATGTCCGTGCACGACTGTGGATACTCGGCCACTG
Source organism: Periophthalmus modestus (assembly GCA_019594935.1). Lineage (NCBI taxonomy): Eukaryota > Metazoa > Chordata > Actinopteri > Gobiiformes > Gobiidae > Periophthalmus > Periophthalmus modestus. The sequence continues at coordinate 178,332 of JAIEZT010000007.1, read as the reverse complement.
ACCCTCTGAGCTGCTACGCCACGGTTTGTAGAACTACTCAAGTGTGAGGCTAGGGGGCGCTCAGGACAAAAACACCAACCACAGGTGTAGTGGTTTAAAGTGATGTTACCATGGTGATTTGGATTTACCTCCACCTTTGTTATGACAGAATACAAAAAGTATTTGGATCAATCACAGGGTTAAATGAACGACCCAGAATCGTCCTCGTCCTGTAAACGGGTCGATTGTTTTGGCACCAGTAAAACCTGTTAGACCAGGACCTGTCACGACCACGTCAAGAGTTTTTCTACAGCGAAAACATCTTCAGCTGAACCAAAGAGCTTCACGTAAAAGTCAACACAAGACGAGTAAACACATAACACAGTACAGAGCAAAAGGTAGTGTTAAATACCAGGGAGAAGGGGCGGGGCTAGTGTTAAATACCAGGGAGAAGGGGCGGGGCTAGTGTTAAATACCAGGAGAAGAGGCGGGGCTAGTGTTAAATACAGGGAGAAGGGGCGGGGCTAGTGTTAAATACCAGGGAGAAGGGGCGGGGCTAGTGTTAAATACCAGGGGGCTAGTGTTAAATACCAGGAGAAGGGGCGGGGCTAGTGTTAAATACCAGGAGAAGAGGCGGGGCTAGTGTTAAATACCAGGAGAAGGGGCGGGGCTAGTGTTAAATAGCAGCTTTAAATTAGCAGCTGAAGGCTCTGCCCCCCACGGTGATGAGACGAGGGGATGAGACGAGGGGATGAGACGAGGGGATGAGACGAGGGGATGAGACGAGGGGATGAGACGAGGGGATGAGACGAGGGGATGAGACGAGGGGACAGAGAGCTGGAGAGAGGAAAAGGAGGGAGCGAGAGGGAGTGGAGATGTGGAGAAGGTCAGAGATGTGAGGTGGGGCCAGGTTGTGGAGAGCTTTGAAGGTGGTGAGGAGGATTTTGAAGTAGGTGTAGTTCTTGGAGGATGGGGGTGATGTGGTGAGAAGATGGGGACCTGGTGATGATGCTGCGGAGTTTTGGAGAAGCTGCAGTTTCTGGAGGGATTTGTCGGGGAGACCATAGAGGAGGGAGTTACAGTCGTCAATCCGGGAGGTGACGAGACTGTGAACAAGTATGGCAGAGGTGTGAGGAGTGAGAGAGGGACGGAGACGCGAGATGTTGCGGAGGTGAAAGTGGCAGAGTGGGTGATGTTATTGATGTGGGAAAGAGAGTCGAGGAGGACACCCAGACTCTTGACCTGAGGAGAAGGAAGGACAGTGGAATCATGGATGGAGATGGAGAAGCTGTTGGATTTGGAGATAGTAGAGGGGGGACCTACTAGGAGGACTTCGGTTTTAGAACTGTTAAGTTGGAGGAAGTTGGAGGAGAACCAGGAATTAATTTCCTGTAAACAGAGGGTAAGAGAGGTTGGAGGGAGAGATGAGGAAGGTTTGGTGGAGATGTAGAGCTGGGTGTCATCCGCGTAACAGTGAAAGTGAATATTGTGTTTACGGAACAGAAGACCATGGGGGAGAATAAAGATGAGGAAGAGAAGGGGACCTAGGACAGAGCCTTGGGGAACACCAGCAGAGACAGGGAAAGTGTTGGATTTGTAGGATTTGAGATGAATGAATTGACTACGATTAGAGAGATATGAGGTGAACCAGGAGAGAGGAGTGTGGGAAATACCAATGGATTGAAGTCTGTGAATGAGAATGTTGTGGGAGATGGTGTCAAAGGCAGCTGTTAAATCAAGGAGGATGAGAATAGAGAGTAAACCGGAGTCAGAGGCTAGAAGGAGATCGTTGGTGATTCTAAGAAGGGCTGTTTCTGTGCTATGGAGTGGGCGGAAACCGGATTGAAACTGTTCATAGATGTTGTTAGTGGCGAGATGGGTGTGGAGTTGAGAAGCGACAGTTTTTTCAAGAATTTTGGAGATGAAGGTCAGGTTGGAAATAGGACGAAGGTTATTGAAATTATTAGGATCTAGACCAGGTTTTTTCAGAATAGGGGTAACAGAAGCACGTTTGAGAGATGACGGAACCGAACCAGTAATCAGGGAGGAGTGAAAGATGTTAGTAATGAAGGGGGAAGAGAAGAGAGACAGGATTTAACAAGAGCTGTAGGAACAGGGTCGAGTTGGGAGGTGGAGGGTTTGGAGTTAAGAATGAGCTCAGAGACAGATAGAACAGAGGGAAGAGAAAAGCTTGAAAATGTTGTTGAAAAGCAGAGAGAGAAGGTGTCCACTCCAGAAACTGCAGCTCCACTTATCAGGTGTTGATGGATGGTTGTGATCTTGGAGACAAAAAATGACATTAGTGAGTTACAGAAATCAGGGAAAGCAGGTGAGCAGGTCAGGTGATTGGGGAGAGAGTCAGGGGGGTTTGTTATGTTGGAGAGAAGTGAGAAAAGGGTCCTAGAGTTGTGTTTGTTGGAGTGAATGAGGCCGGAGTAGTAGGTGGATTTGGCAGTGGAAATTCAGTCTTTGTAGTGTTGAATGTGGTTATTGTGTTATAAGTCCAGTAGTTAACTAGTGTTAAATACCAGGAGAAGAGGCGGGGCTAGAGTTAAATACAAGGAAGAAGAGGCGGGGCTAGAGTTAAATACAAGGAAGAAGAGGCGGGGCTAGTGTTAAATACAAGGAAGAAGAGGCGGGGCTAGTGTTAAATACCAGGGATTAGAGGCGGGGCTAGTGTTAAATATAAGGAAGAAGAGGCGGGGCTAGTGTTAAATACCAGGGAGAAGAGGTGAGTTTTCAGTCTAGTCTTAAACTGTGTTAAAGACTGAGAGGATCTGACAGGCAGAGGGCGCTGTTCCATAATCTGGGCGCTGCCAAAGAAAAGTCTCTGTCACCTCTGGTCTGGAGCCTTTGGGCACAGCAGCAGGAGCTGGTCAGCTGACCTCTGACCTCTGGGTGGAGTACAGGGCTGTAGTATTGGGGTCTGTGGGTTCATGCTCCATCTCTGTAAAGTCAAAGCAGTTAAAGTGCATATAACAAAGTAGACTACACATTTCACTAAAATTTCATTTAATTTAAATTGATTTAATCTAAAACGTGTGTATGTGTGTGTGTGTGTGTGTGTGTGTGTGTGTGTGTGTGTGTGTGTGTGTGTGTGTGTGTGTGTGTGTGTGTGTGTGTGTGTGTGTGTGTGTGTGTGTGTACATGTGTGTACGTGTGTGCATGTGTGTACATGTCCGTGTGAACAGGCGATAAATCTGGCCAGTGACGACGCCTCCATCTTGAACATATTGGCCAAAGTTTTTTTCCTTCTGGGCAAACACGAGATGGCCACAGGAATCTGCAACATGGCTCTGAACGTCCTGCCCGACCCGGAGCTCAACTGGCAGGCCTACTGTAACACCAGAGACACGCCACGCTAACACAAGACACGCCACGCCACGCTAACACACAGAGACACGCCACGCTAACACACAGAGACACGCCACGCTAACACACAGAGACACGCCACGCTAACACACAGAGACACGCCACGCTAACACACAGAGACACGCCACGCTAACACACAGAGACACGCTAACCATGCGCCACGCTAACACACAGAGACACGCCACGCTAACACACAGAGACACGCCATGCTAATGCACAGAGACACGCCACGCTAACACACAGAGACACGCCACGCTAACACACAGAGACACGCCACGCTAACACACAGAGACACGCCACGCTAACACACAGAGACACGCCACGCTAACACACAGAGACATGCCACGCACACAGAGACACGCCACGCTAATGCACAGAGACACGCCACGCTAACACAGAGACGCCGCCTATGCTAGATGCACGCCAGCTAAGACACGCCACGCTAACACACAACACACAGAGACACGCCATGCTAATGCACAGAGACACGCCACGCTAACACACAGAGACACGCCATGCTAATGCACAGAGACACGCCACGCTAACACACAGAACACACGCCACGCTACACACACAGAGACACGACCACGCTAACACACAGAGACACAACACAGAGACACGCCACGCTAACACACAGAGACACGCCACGCTAACACACAGAGACACGCCACGCTAACACAGAGACATGCCACGCTACGCCACGTTAACACACAGAGACACGCTAACACCATGCACGCCATGCTGCACAGAGACACGCCACGCTAAACACACATGCTAAGACACGCCACGCTAACACACAGAGACACGCCATGCTAATGGACAGAGACACACCACGCTAACACACAGAGACACGCCATGCTAACACACAGAGACAGCCATGCTAACGCACCACGCTAACACATGGAGAGACGCTACGCTAACACACAGAGACACGCCATGCTAATGCACAGAGACACGCCACGCTAACACACAGAGAGACGCCACGCTAACACACAGAGACACGCCATGCTAATGCACAGAGACACGCCACGCTAACACACAGAGACACGCCATGCTAATGGACAGAGACACACCGTGCTAACACACAGAGAGACGCCACGCTAACACACAGAGACACGCCACGCTAACACATGGAGAGACGCTACGCTAACACACAGAGACACGCCATGCTAATGCACAGAGACACGCCACGCTAACACATAGAGACACACCATGCTAATGGACAGAGACACACTGTGCTAACACACAGAGAGACGCCATGCTAATGCACAGAGACACGTCATGCTAATGCACAGCGACATGCCATGCTAATGCACAGCGACATGCCATGCTAATGCACAGCGACATGCCATGCTAATGCACAGAGACACGCCATGCTAACACACAATTCAATTCAATTTATTTTTGTAAAGCCCAAAATCACGACAGCAGTCGCCTCTTAGGGCGGAACATGAGAGTTGATTAACCAACAGAATTAGAAAATCAACAATGAAACAAGAGACACACCACCCTAATACACAGGGACACGTCATGCTAACAAACAGAGACACGCCACGCTAACGCACAGAGACACACCATGCTAACACACAGAGACACAACACGTTAATGCACAGAGACTCGCCACGCTAACACAGAGACACGCCACACTAGCAAACAGAGACACACCACGCTAACACAGAGACACGCCATGCTAATACACAAAGACATGCCATGCTAACAAACAGAGACACGCCACGCTAACGCACAGAGACACGCCACGCTAACACACAGAGACACAGCACACTAACGCACAGAGACCCGCCATGCTAACACACAGAGACACGCCATGCTAACACAAAGAGACACACCACTCTAATGCATAGAGACACGCCATGCTAACACACAGCGGCACAGCATACTAATGCACAGAGACACGCCATGCTAACATACAGAGACACACCACACTAACGCACAGAGACACGCCATGCTAACACACAGAGACACGCCATGCTAACACAAAGAGACATGCCACTCTAATGCATAGAGACACGACACGCTAACACACAGAGACATGTAATGCCAATGCACAGAGACACGCCATACTAACAAACAGAGACACGCCACGCTAACGCACAGAGACACGCCACGCTAATGCGTAGAGACACGCCACGCTAACACACAGAGACACGTCACTCTAACACACAGAGACATGCCACTCTAATGCATAGAGACACGACACGCTAACACACAGAGACACGCCATGCTAATGCACCTGCTAACGCACAAAGACATGCCATGCTAATGCACAGAGACACGCCACGCTAACACACAGAGACACGCCACGCTAACACACAGAGACACGCGATGCTAATGTGCAGAGACACGCCACGCTAACACACAGAGAAACGCCACGCTAATGCACAGTGACACGCCACGCTAACACACAGAGGCACGCCATGCTAACACACAGAGACATGCCATACTAATGCACATGCTAACGCACAGAGACATGGCACGCTGTCGCACTGAGGCACGCCACACTAACACAGAGAGACACGCCACGCTAACACACATGTGGTACAGACTGTTGCCATGCTAATGCACAGAGACACGCCACGCTAACGCACAGAGACACGCCATGCTAGAACACAGAGACATGCCATGCTAATGCACATGCTAACGCACAGAGACACGGCACGCTAACGCACAGAGACATGCCATGCTAATGCACAGAGACACACCGCTCTAATGCACAGAGAGACATATATACAGAGAGATGCACTGCTAACACACAGGGACACACACTGGGGTGTAGACACTGTGTGATGGTGTAGACACTGTGTGATGGTGTAGACTGTGTGATGGTGTAGACTGTGATGGTGTAGACTGTGATGGTGTAGACACTGTGTGACGGTGTAGACTGTGTGATGGTGTAGACACTGTCCTGCCCATTCATAGACTGTGTGATGGTGTAGACTGTGATGGTGTAGACTGTGATGGTGTAGACACTGTGTGACGGTGTAGACTGTGTGACGGTGTAGACTGTGTGACGGTGTAGACTGTGTGATGTGTAGACTGTGTGACGGTGTAGACTGTGTAATGGTTTTAGACTGTGTGATGGTGTAGACTCTGTGACGCTGTAGACTGTGTGATGGTGTAGACTGTGTGATGGTGTAGACTGTGTGACGGTGTAGACTGTGTTGATGGTGTAGACTGTGTGACGGTGTAGACTGTGTTGTGTGTAGACTGTGTGACGGGTACGTGTAGACTGTGTAATGGTGTTTTAAACATGTGTGATGTGGTACTACTGTGTGACATGTAGACTGTGTCACGTGTGTAGCACTGTGTGACGGTGTAGACTGTGTAATGGTTTTTTTCTGTGTGACGGTGTAGACTGTGTGACGGTGTAGACTGTGTAATGGTTTAGACTGTGTGACGGTGTAGACTGTGTAATGGTTTAAACTGTGTGATGGTGTAGACTGTGTGACGTGTAGACTGTGTGACGGTGTAGACTGTGTAACCGTGTAGACTGTGTGACGGTGTAGACTGTGTAACCGTGTAGACTGTGTGACGGTGTAGACTGTGTGACGGTGTAGACTGTGTAACCGTGTAGACTGTGTGACGGTGTAGACTGTGTGACAGTGTAGACTGTGTTATGTGTAGACTGTGTGACGGTGTAGACTGTGTGATGTGTAGACTGTGTGACGGTGTAGACTGTGTGACGGTGTAGACTCTGTGACGGTGTAGACTGTAGTGTGTGACGGTGTAGACTGTGTGACCTGTTAGGTGTGTGATGGTGTAGACTCTGTGACGGTGTAGACTCTGTGACGGTGTAGACTGTGTGACGGTGTAGACTGTGTGATGGTGTAGACTGTGTGATGGTGTAGACTGTGTAATGGTGTAGACTGTGTTATGTGTAGACTGTGTGATGGTGTAGATTGTGTAACGGTGTAGACTGTGTGATGGTGTAGACTGTGTGATGGTGTTGACTGTGTGACGGTGTAGACTGTGTGATGGTGTAGACTGTGTGATGGTGTAGACTGTGTGATGGTGTAGACTGTGTTATGTGTAGACTGTGTGATGGTGTAGACTGTGTGACGGTGTAGACTGTGTGACGGTGTAGACTGTGTGACGGTGTAGACTGTGTGATGGTGTAGACTGTGTGACGGTGTAGACTGTGTGACGGTGTAGACTGTGTGACGGTGTAGACTGTGTGATGGTGTAGACTGTGTGATGGTGTAGACTGTGTTATGTGTAGACTGTGTGACGGTGTAGACTGTGTGACGGTGTAGACTGTGTGACGGTGTAGACTGTGTGACGGTGTAGACTGTGTGACGGTGTAGACTGTGTGATGGTGTAGACTGTGTGATGGGTGTAGACTGTGTGACGGTGTAGACTGTGTGATGGTGTGTACTGTGTGTGATGTGTATGACTGTGTGTCGTGTAGTAGACTGTGTGTGTCGTGTAGACTGTGTGACGGTGTAGACTGTGTGATGGTGTAGACTGTGTGACGGTGTAGACTGTGTGATGGTGTAGACTGTGTTATGTGTAGACTGTGTGATGGTGTAGACTGTGTGTCGTGTAGACTGTGTGATGGTGTAGACTGTGTGATGGTGTAGACTGTGTGTCGTGTAGACTGTGTGATGGTGTAGACTGTGTGACGGTGTAGACTGTGTGATGGTGTAGACTGTGTGATGGTGTAGACTGTGTGACGGTGTAGACTGTGTGATGGTGTAGACTGTGTGTCGTGTAGACTGTGTGATGGTGTAGACTGTGTGACGGTGTAGACTGTGTGACGGTGTAGACTGTGTGACGGTGTAGACTGTGTGATGGTGTAGACTGTGTGACGGTGTAGACTGTGTGATGGTGTAGTAGACTGTGTGATGTGTGTAGTGTGTGATGGTGTGACTGTGATGTGTGTAGACTGTGTGATGGTGTAGACTGTGTGATGGTGTAGACTGTGTGATGGTGTAGACTGTGTGATGGTGTAGACTGTGTGATGTTATGGTGTAGACTGTGTGATGGTGTAGACTGTGTGATGGTGTAGACTGTGTGACGGTGTAGACTGTGTGATGGTGCAGACTGTGACGGTGTAGACTGTGTGATGGTGTAGACTGTGTGATGGTGTAGACACTATGTGCTCGGCCCATCTAAAATTTGTATTGTTTTATGTATTATACTTGTATTAAACTCTGATCTGTGCTCGTTTTGCAGATGAACGTGGTGCAGTATGTGAAGGACCTGGACAGAGCGAAGAGCGCTGAAGGAGGACTCCCCGACAGACAGAACCTGACCGCGGCTCGTAAAGACCTGGACAAAGTCCTGAGTGTGCGGCCCTGTCTGCGGACTCACCTGGAGATGGCACAGGTAACACCAGACCACACCTGAGAACACATAAATCACTGCATTCAGGTTTTATTTCTAACACAAAAATAAATGTGTCCTGCACATTTAAAGCCCCACCATGTAACTATTTAGCCATAAAAGTTAACTGCACTGAAAGAAATCGTAAAAACACTTACTGTGAGCAGGCTTGCAGCTCCACAAACCTGACTCATTTGGTCTGGAGCAGGGCCTCCTGCTCCTTGTTCTTTCTGTGGCTTTAGTCTTCTTCAGTACAGCATAAAACAAATTTATCTCTATGGACAATGTTCCGAAGTGTGGTTTTAGCTTTCTGTTTCCATGGAATCATGCAGGTGATGTGCCAAGTCACATGGTGTTGTTTTAAATACATTCTGTAACCAATGTTCGTGCAGGTGTACTACTACATGGGAGTGGACGCTCTCCAGGAGAGTCTGCTGGTCGATGAAGCTGCCGTGAACAACGCCCTGGTCAGTCTGTCCCAGGCCTTACAATTCAAACACGCAGACGCTCTGCCAGACCTCCACATCCTCAGGGGGCGCTGTCTGCTTCTGAAGGGCGAAGAACAGAACGCTGTGGACTGCTTCAAATGCGCATTAGAACTAGAACGCCCGGGCAGTTTGGACACCACCGCTCTACACTGCCTCCTACAGGCGCTACTGGTACTTTTCATGCAGTCCGGGCAGGATCAAAACCAAGAGCCGTGTTCAGTCATCGCTCAGCTGGAGACCTGGGTGAAGAAGGCGGAGGAGCGCTACCCCAAAGACGTGGTGAAGGCGGAGTTAAAGATGTTGTATCGAACTCACCCGGAGGAGGTGGCGGAGCTGGCCCGAGCGCTGATCCAAACGGGGAGGCTGGGGCTGGTGCGGAGGCTCCTGGAGACTGTGGTGCCCAAACAGAAACCGAAGAGGAAGCCGGTGATCCGAACATACTCTCTGACATAAAACTGGATGTATGACAAACAACAATATAACAAAAAAAATGCAATAAACCTTAGTAAAACCAGTGATGCAGTATTCAGGGTCATGACCTTCAGTCATTTTCATGATTTTAAAGGCACATCCTCCTCGGACAAACTGACAAAGAGGGACGTGAGGGCTCAAAGATAAAGTCGTGAAGCAGAGACTGTCCCAACCATAGACTGTACAAATGGACGTAGCTAACCTGCTAGCCGCAACCTCCAAACAGGAAGTGAGCAAGGTTCTGGCTCCAGTTCACTTTACAGTGAAAAACTGTCCCCCCCTCTCTGTCTCTGCTGCTGTCAGACTCATGTTGGTCTTAAATGTTCGTATTAACCCTCTACATGATCCTGGGGTTTTTATTTCACGTCTGTGTCTGTAAATCAACATATGAACATTAATAACAGACACATCAGGTCCTTCTTTCCCCGAAGTCGCTCCTGTTAGCGTTAGCAACAGGTTTGATTGACAGTGTTGCCAAGCGCTGCTCCCGTCCCTCCGTCAGTTGTGCGACCGGAAAGGGCCGTTACCTTCAACAGCCTCAAATATAAATAATAATAAAACTTTTATTTCTCAAATTTAAAAAAAGGTGTTTTTGACTGGACTTTCTTCATAGTTTCATTTTGTTCTGGTCATAATAACAGACGCCTGTCGCCTCCTGATGTTTGAACAGAAAAATGTCTGGAATGACTTTATGAGGGAGAGAAATACTTTTACAAACTTTAAACAGTAACATCTATAATGTGAGAAGACGTCTGAGACAAGGGTCAGTCCTTTTCCTTCAAACCCAGATCATTATTGTCCAGGGTCAAGCCACAATCGGCCCAAAGTCGACAGGAAAATGGATCATGATAAATGAACCTGCACCTTTCAGCTGTGCTTTTGGGCCTGGCACTTTAACACAACCTTTTCTTGACCTTTGATCTTTGATAAAATGTCAAAACTCCACAAACAGCAGAGAAACAGCCTGAACGAGCCGGACCAGCTCTGCTTTTTAGAGAGAGGAGGAAAACTTCACTGTGACTCACAAGATGACGACACGTTTCAACAGGACAGATTTAAAACATCTGCAGAGAAGTTTCATGTTAAAATCCATCAGTCCTCTGCATTTGTCCCACAGACAAACTCCACAGACACAGAGAGAACAAACTCCACACAGACACAGAGAGAACAAACTCCACAGACACAGAGAGAACAAACTCCACACAGACATAGAGAGAACAAACTCCACACAGACACAGAGAGAACAAACTCCACAGACACAGAACAAACTCCACAGACACAGAGAGAACAAACTCCACAGACACAGAGAGAACAAACTCCACAGACACAGAGAGAACAAACTCCACAGACACAGGGAGAACAAACTCCACATAGACACAGAACAAACTCCACAGACACAGAGAGAACAAACTCCACATAGACACAGAACAAACTCCACACAGACACAGAGAGAACAAACTCCACAGACACAGAGAGAACATGTAAACTGCACATAGGGGCATTAGGCTGTAGTTGAAATACTTGGGCCCCTCCTTGTTTGAACTGCCCGGGCGGCTGCAGTAGTGGAGCAGGTTTTGGTGGATGCTCCAAACGCCAAAGTGCCACTCCTCCATCACACACGCCTCCATCACACACTCCTCCACCACACACTCCTCCATCACACACTCGTCTGTCACACACTCGTCTGTCACAACACGGCGAGTATCTGGAAGGTGAAGACAGGATTCAGGTAAGTCCTGCACACGCCTAACGATAGAACAAACTATTTAAATATAAAACATATAAACGCAAACATGTAACATGTTTATTTGGTTAAGTTTGGTGTTGGTTTATTTTGGAGGATGCCAAAGAGATTTAGTCCAAACAGGACAATTTAAAAAGAGACAAGTCCTTGATTTAAAAATAAAGAGACATGTCCTTGATTTTTAACGTGAAAATTAGCATAAAGGCAAAAATAATAATAAAAGCATTCACACATCAGACTGTGTTTTAGATTCAACTCGAATCACAAACCAGACGAGGCTCAAAAAACATCCTATGGTCCTTTTATGGCATTACTGAAATATAAATATAAATAATAATAAAACATAACAGTAAAAAATGACTCGATGTTTTCACATTCGGTGTAGATCAATAAAATAAATGTATTTCATAAAAATCATGAAAATGTGTTTATATGTTATAACAATAAAGCTCAGACTCACTGAAGGGTGTGGTGCAAAAGGAGCATGAACTACTACACCTGCTACACCTGCTGCACCTGCTACACCTGCTACACATACTGCACCTACTGCACCTGCTACACCTACTGCACCTGCTGCACCTGCTACACATACTACACCTGCTACACCTAATGCACCTACTACACCTACTGCACCTACTGCACCTGCTACACCTGCTGCACCTGCTACACCTGCTGCACCTGCTACACCAACTGCACCTGCTACACCTACTGCACCTGCTACACATACTGCACCTACTGCACCTGCTACACCTACTGCACCTGCTGCACCTGCTACACATACTGCACCTACTGCACCTGCTACACCTACTGCACCTACTGCACCTGCTACACCTGCTACACCTGCTACACCTGCTACAGCTACTACACCTGCTACACCTGCTACACCTACTACACCTGCTACACCTGCTACACCTGCTACACCTACTGCACCTGCTACACCTACTGCACCTGCTACACCTACTGCACCTGCTACACCTGCTACACCTGCTACACCTGCTACACCTACTGCACCTACTACACCTACTACACCTGCTACACCTGCTACTACACCTGCTACACCTACTGCACCCTGCTACACCTACTGCACCTGCTACACATACTGCACCTGCTACACCTGCTACACCTACTGCACCTGCTACACCTACTACACCTACTGCACCTGCTACACCTACTACACCTACTGCACCTGCTACACCTACTACACCTGCTACACCTACTACACCTGCTACACCTGCTACACCTACTACACCTGCTACACCTGCTACACCTGCTACACCTACTACACCTGCTACACCTACTACACCTGCTACACCTGCTACACCTACTACACCTGCTACACCTACTACACCTGCTACACCTACTACACCTGCTACACCTGCTACACCTACTGCACCTGCTACACCTACTACACCTGCTACACCTACTACACCTGCTACACCTGCTACACCTACTGCACCTGCTACACCTACTACACCTGCTACACCTGCTACACCTACTGCACCTACTACACCTGCTACACCTACTGCACCTGCTACACCTACTACACCTACTGCACCTGCTACACCTACTGCACCTGCTACACATACTGCACCTGCTACACCTACTACACCTGCTACACCTACTGCACCTGCTACACCTACTACACCTGCTACACCTACTGCACCTACTACACCTGCTACACCTACTGCACCTGCTACACCTGCTACACCTACTGCACCTGCTACACATACTGCACCTGCTACACCTACTACACCTGCTACACACCTACTGCACCTGCTACACCTACTACACCTGCTACACCTACTGCACCTGCTACACCTACTGCACCTACTACACCTTCTACACCTACTACACCTGCTACACCTGCTACACCTGCTACACCTGCTACACCTACTGCACCTAATGCACCTACTACACCTGCAGCGTCATGAAGTCAGTCTGAGGGAACTTCAAATAAACCGGATGCCCCTCCTAAAATAATCATTCTTTTAGGTTTTTGCCATTCAAATGAATAAATGCACAAATGTTGTAATTATTATTATCATTATATATAAGTATATTTTTTTGTTTTGTTTGTCTTTACAGTTAATCTTCAACAATGGCTCAACAGCTGACCAACTGGAACAGCGGCCTCTACAGCTGCTGCGACAACATGAGCTCCTGTAAGACACGCACCTGTCACACCTGTCACACGTTACACCTGTCACACCTGTCACACCTGTCACACGTTACACCTGTCACACGTTCACACCTGTCACACGTTACACCTGTCACACGTTACACCTGTCACACGTTACACCTGTCACACGTTACACCTGTCACACATTACGCCTGTCACACGTTACGCCTGTCACACGTTACACCTGTCACACGTTACACCTGTCACACGTTACACCTGTCACACATTACACCTGTCACACGTTACACCTGTCACACGTTACACCTGTCACACGTTACACCTGTCACACGTTACGCCTGTCACACGTTACACCTGTCACGCCTGTCACACCTTTCACACCTGTCACACGTGTCACACATTTCACACGTTACACCTGTCACACCTGTCACACCTGTCACACGTTACACCTGTCACACGTTACACCTGTCACACCTATCACACCTGTCACACATGTCATACATGTCACACCTGTCACACACACCTGTCACACCTGTCACACCTGTCACACCTGTTACACCTGTCATACCTGTCACACCTGTTACACCTGTCACCCCTGTCACACCTGTCACACCTTTCATACCTGTCACACGTGTCACACATTTCACACGTTACACCTGTCACACGTTACACCTGTCACACCTGTCACACCTGTCACACCTGTCACACCTGTCACACCTGTCACCTGTCACACTGTTACACCTGTCACACGTTACTGTCCTGTCACACGTCACACCTGTCACACCTGTCACACCTTTCACACCTGTCACACGTGTCACACATTTCACACGTTACACCTGTCACACCTGTCACACCTGTCACACGTTACACCTGTCACACCTGTCACACCTGTCACACGTTACACCTGTCACACCTGTCACACATGTCATACATGTCACACCTGTCACACGTTACACCTGTCATACCTGTCACACCTGTCACACATGTCACACCTGTCACACCTGTCACACCTGTCACACCTGTCACACATGTCACACATGTCACACCTGTCACACCTGTCATACCTGTCACACCTGTCACACCTGTCACACCTGTCACACGTTACACCTGTCACACCTGTCACACGTTACACCTGTCACACGTTACACATGTCACACCTGTCACACCTGTTACACATGTCACACCTGTCACACCTGTCACACCTGTCACACCTGTCACACATGTCACACATGTCACACCTGTCACACCTGTCACACCTGTCACACATGTCACACCTGTCATACCTGTCACGCATGTCACACCTGTCACACATGTCACACATGTCACACCTGTAACACCTGTCACACATGTCACACCTGCCACGCATGTCACGCATGTCACACTTATCACACCTGTCACCCCTATCACACGGGTCACACAGGTCACACGGGTCACACGGGTCGCACAAGTCACACGGGTCACACTGGTCACACGGGTCGCATGGTCACACGGGTCACACAGGTCCCACAGGTCGCACGAGTCGCACGAGTCCATGGGTCACACGGGTCGCATAGTCACACGGGTCACACTGGTCACACGGGTCGCACAGGTCGCACAAGTCGCACGGGTCACACGGGTCACTTGGTCACACTGGTCACACGGGTCACACTGGGTCACACGGGTCGCATGGTCACACTGGTCACACTGGTCACACTGGTCACACGGGTCACACAAGTCGCACAAGTCACACGGGTCACACTGGTCACACGGGTCGCATGGTCACACGGGTCACACTGGCCACACGGGTCACACGGGTCGCACAGGTCGCACAAGTCGCACGAGTCACATGGGTCACACGGGTCACATGGTCACACGGGTCACACTGGTCACACTGGGTCACACGGGTCGCACAGGTGGTCACATGGTCGCACGGGTCACACTGGCACACACTGGCCACACGGGTCGCACAAGTCACACGGGTCACACAGGTCGCACAAGTCGCACGAGTCACACGGGTCACACTGGTCACACGGGTCACAAGGGTCGCACAAGTCGCACGAGTCACACTGGCCACACTGGCCACACGGGTCGCACAAGTCGCACAGTACCCGGGTCACACGGGGCACGGGTCACACTGGTCACACTGGTCACACGGGTCACAGGGGTCGCAGAAGTCGCACGAGTCACATGGGTCACACGGGTCGCATGGTCACACTGGTCACACTGGTCACACTGGCCACACGGGTCGCACAAGTCGCACAAGTCGCACAAGTCACACGGGTCACACGGGTCACACTGGTCGCAGGGGTCGCACGGATCACACAGGTCACATGGGTCACAGGCGTGATCATGTTGTTGTTTCAGAGGGAGGGCAGAACTTGTTTAACCACGTTTTTGAAATGCATAAATAAACAGAAACCACAGACTGTGTAAAGAAATGACTAAATGAGTAACATCACAGCTTCAGCTCCAGATGAAGCTCATCGAGGCGAAAGCAGGTATAGGGGTCAATCTGGAGGAGAGTTCCATATTAGTAATACCAACCACGAGTATCATAGCAACCAAAGAGTCAGTCTGAAACAAGGCTGTTAAAGGTAAGGCCTCTTCCCACCTGCACCACTGGTTTGGCAGGGGACGGGCACTTAGCAACGCTCAGGAAAAGAAGGCCCCTGATTTGTCTGTTATTAATGTTCATATGTTGATTTACAAACACAATAGTGAAATAAAAACCCCAGGATCATGTAGAGGGTTAATACGAACATTTAAGACCAAAATGAGTCTGACAGCAGCTGGGACAGAGAGAGACACAGTTTTTACACAGAAAGTGAATTGGAGCCAGAGTCGGAAGTGCACCAATGCTCACTTCCTGTTTGGAATGCGGATTGTATCTTTGGATGAATAATTGCACCAGTTACTGAAGTGATTTAGAGAGTTACTCTTTTCTTTAATTAACATTGACAGAGATGGGTGACGGGTCAGACTGATGGGTCAGACTAAGAGCAGTTCCCAATACCCCTATGACAAGAAATAAAACAAGGACCGTGACGTCGCCCGGTATGGCACAGCCTGGGCCCCACCCTGGAGCCAGCCAGGGGTTGGGGCTCGAATGCGAGCGCCTGGTGGCTGTGCTGTTGCCCATGGGGCCCGGCCAGGCTCAGCCCAAAAGGACGACATGGGTCTGCCCTCCTACGGGCTCACCACCCGCAGAGGGTCTCAAAGGGGTCGGGTGCTTAAAGGACTGGGGTCGAGGACTGGGGTCGAGGACTGGGGTCGAGGACTGGGGTCGAGGACTGGGGTCGAGGACGGGTGTCTCGGCGACCCGTTCCACAGACACAGCATCTGGTTGTAGCGTCGAAAAATCACCTCACTGGGGGGGAAGGAGCTCGTGCAAGAGGTTGAGAGGTATCGGCTAGACATAGTCGGCCTCACCTCCACACACAGCTTGGGCTCTGGTACCCAACTCCTTGAGAGGGGTTGGAGCCTCCACTTCTCTGGCGTTGCCCATGGAGAGTGTGGCGAGCTGGTGTGGGCTCATTGCCCCACAGCTCAGCTGCCACGTGTTGGAGTTCACCCCAGTGAACGAGAGGGTTGCATCCCTGCGTTTTCGGGTCGGGGACAAGTCTCTGCACTGCTGTTTGGCCCCTAGGCCGACACAGCAGTGCAGAGTACCCGGCCTTCTTGGAGTCCCTGGGAGGCGTACTAGACAGTGCACATACTGGGGACTCTGTTGTTCTCTTGGGGGACTTTAACGCCCACGTGGGTAACGACAGTGACACCTGGAGGGGCGTGATGTGAAAGAACGGCCTCCCTGATCTGAACCTGAGCGGTGTTTTGTTATTGGACTTTTGTACTAGTCACAGTTTGTCCATAACAAACACCATGTTCGAACACAAGGTCCATCCGTCCACATGGCACCAGGACACCTGAGGTTGGAGGTTGATGATCGACTTTGTTGTCGTGTCATCTGACCTTCAGCCGCGTGTCTTGGACACTCGGGTGAAGAGAGGGGCAGAGCTGTCAACTGATCACCACCTGGTTGTGAGTTGGATCCGCTGGCGGAGGAGGAAGCCGGACAGACCTGGCAGAGTCAAGCGTACAGACTCAAGCTCCTGGACACCTCCCTAGGGAGGTGTTCCGGGCATGTCCCACCGGGAGGAGGCTCCGGGGAAGACCCAGGACACGCTGGAGGGACTATGTCTCTCGGCTGGCCTGGGAACACCTCGGGATCCTCCCGGAAGAGCTAGTGTGTGTTTAGAGGGAAGTCTGGGGCTCCCTGCTGAAACTGCAGCCTCCACGACCCAGCCCGGGATAAAGTTCTTTTCACCACAGGATCATGACCCGTGTGCAGCTCAGTTTAAACTGACCGTCTCATAATGTTGTGATGTTCCGTAATGATCTTCACTGACTCTTAGTCTCGTGTCAGGTTGCTATGGTTTCTGGTGCTGTCCGTGCATGGCGTGTTCTGTGGCCGGGAGCTTTGGAGAGAATCGCTGCCTTCCTCTGTGTGACATGTTCAGTCCGGCCATCACCGCCGCGTGTGGGCTCCCCCTGTGTGTGCCCCCCGCCGCCCTGGCCCTCAGGGTCGCCGTCCGCCACAGATACGGCATCAAGGTAGGACACGTGTGGTTTATACACACGCTATAAACACGGATTATACACACGCTATAAACACGGATTATACACACGCTATAAACACGGATTATACACACGCTATAAACACGGTTTGTATACACGCTATAAACACGGATTATATAAACACGGATTATATAAACACTATAAACACAGTTCAGTGTGTTGACACACTGAACACACTCTACAAACACTGAACACACTACACACTGAACACACTACACACACTGAACACACTACACACACTGAACACACTACACACTGTAACACACTCTACACACGGATGAACACACTACACACACTGAACACACTACACACTGAACACACTAGACACTGAACACACTCTACACACACTGAACACACTACACACACTGAACACACTACACACACTGAACACACTACACACACTGAACACTCTACACACACTGAACACACTCTACACACACTGAACACACTACACACACTGAACACACTCTACAAACACTGAACACACTACACACACTGAACACACTACACACACTGAACACACTACACACTGAACACACTCTACACACACTGAACACACTACACACACTGAACACACTACACACTGAACACACTAGACACTGAACACACTCTACACACACTGACACACACTACTCTACACACTGAACACACTACACACACTGAACACACTACACACACTGAAACACACTACAAACACTGAACACACTCTACACACACTGAACACACTACACACACTGAACACACTCTACACACACTGAACACACTACACACACTGAACACACTCTACACACACACTGAACACACTACACACACTGAACACACTCAGACACTGAACACACTCTACACACACTGAAACACACTACACACACTGAACACACTACACACACTGAAACACACTAGACACTGAACACACTCTACACACACTGAACACACTACACACACTGAACACACTCTACAAACACTGAACACACTACACACTGAACACACTACACACACTGAACACACTCTACACACACTGAACACTCTACAAACACTGAACACACTCTACACACACTGAACACACTACACACACTGAACACACTACACACACTGAACAACACACTACACACACTGACAACACACTACACACACTGAACACACTACACACACTGAACACACTCTACACACACTGAACACACTACACACACTGAACACTACACACACTGAACACACTACACACACTGAACACACTACACACACACTGAACACACTACACACACTGAACACACACTACACACACTGAACACACTACACACACTGAACACACTACACACACTGAAACACACTACACACACTGAACACACTACACACACTGAACACACTACACACACTGAACACACTACACACACTGAACACACTACACACACTGAACACACTACACACACTGAACACACTACACACACTGAACACACTACACACACTGAACACACTACACACTGAACACACACTGAACACACACACTGAACACACTACACACTGAACACACTACACACACTGAACACACTCTACAAACACTGAACACACTACACACACTGAACACACTCTACACACACTGAACACACTACACACACTGAACACACTCTACACACACTGAACACACTACACACACTGAACACACTACACACACTGAACACACTACACACACTGAACACACACTACAAACACACACTACACACACTACACACACTGAACACTCTACACACACTGAACACACTACACACACACAACACACACTGAACACACACACTGAACACACTACACACACTGAACACACTACTACACACACTGAACACACTCTACACACACTGAACACACTCTACACACACTGAACACACTACACACACTGAACACACTACACACACTGAACACACACTACACACACTGAACACACTACACACACTGAACACACTACACACACTGAACACACTCTACAAACACTGAACACACTACACACACTGAACACTCTACACACACTGAACACACTACACACACTGAACACACTACACACACTGAACACACTACACACTGAACACACTACACACACTGAACACATACTGAACACTCGTCGTTGGTTTGTTGCAGGGCAGTCTGTGTAAAGACATCTGCACGTCTTGCTTCTGCGAGTGGTGTTCATACTGTCAGATGCACCGGGAGCTCAAATATCGCAAGAAACATCACAACAACGTGGTCAACATGCAGCCGGCGAAGTAGACGCCCAACGTCTGCGCCAAAGTGAACAGGGCTGGATACTGTTACTATTGTGTTACTGAGCTGCAGACAATGACTAGAATGAAAGATAATGGATAAAAACGCATCGTAACAGAATGTATAAAATCATATTTCAGTATATGTAAATGTACTTTAATGTTTGTGGTGCAAAGGACGACAGATGGAAAATAGCATTTTGCTAAATCTGGTGCATCCATCTTTTTAATGTATCTGCACTTATTCCTTCAAATAAATAAAATAAATAAATACAACTTTATATTAGTGGTTTTCTTCTGTTAAACTTTTCAAGAGATTAATCATGTGGAATTATATGAAGAACACAAAAGTTCATGACTCCTAATCCATTTTGTCCAATTTTACTTTGTGATAATTGTTTATATTCAGCCATGAAAGTAGATTATGATTGTTCTACATGTGTCATAAATGCGATTAACAATATGAAATACTTCTGTTTGTTCTTTCAGTACTAAGATGTTACACATGGGACCTGAGCGTGGCTCCTCTCCCACGTGACTCCGGTCCCACGTGGCTCCGGTCCCCTGGGGCTCAGGTCCCCAGTCCCGCGTGGCTCCGGTCCACTGTGGCTCCGGTTTCTTTCTTCTTCCTTCGATTTCCATTTGGTCCATTTTAAAAAGGTCATTTCTGTGGAGCTGCTCTGGGGATGAGACAGAAGCAGGAGCTTTACTGACATTAAACAGACTGTTGACTCCTGTGCCTCTTTAATCTTTTTGATCCATCCAGGTCGTACAATGATACATTATTGAACTGCAAGGCTTTAAATTTTCAGAATAAGGCCTTTGGTGAGCTGTAGAACTGTGTTTTTAGCAATAAACTCTAATAATTCAGTCAATTCAAAGTGTGTATCACAGATCTGTGCCATGAGAGCCGTAACCTACAGATACAGGACACATATCTGTGCAGGTGTGTCTCAGTTTATGGACAGACCTGTGTCCAGGTCCTTGACCTGCAGATAGAGACACATACAGGTGTGTCTCAGTCTCAGGTTATGGACAGGCCTCATGTTCAGCTCCTCCAGATTCACTCCCTGAGCTGCAGTGGCTGCACTAGCACTGAGTCATGCTTAGTTTAGTTTAGTTTATTTATTTGAAGAACAATGTGCAGTTACATTAAAAAGATGGCTGCACCAGATTTAGCACAAAGCTACTTTCCATCTGCAGTCCTCGAATACTTGGCTGCAGGTTTAGGGAGTGAGGCTTGACTTAGTTTTCCTCTGAAGACCAGCAGAGGGCGACAACACAACATAAATTGCTTGTCAGTTTTTAAATAAATTTAGATATTCAAAATCCTTCAGTCAGGCAGATTCCAGTCCTCGTCCGAGTTACAGCAGCCCTACCTTTCATAGTGATGTTCTATGGTCTTTTTATGATGTTTGTTTCATTTGTAAATCTCATTATAAATAAAATGCATTATTCTTATTCACCAAAATGATGTTTACAATGATGCTGAGCTGTATCTTTCGTAAGTATAAGACACATAGACTAGTATCATCACAGCACGGAAATAAACACGCCTCCCTGGTGACAGCAGGGCACACAGAGAGCGAGTCCCTGCAGGCGCCCAGCTCAACCACACCCACAGCACAACAGGGCACACAGAGACCCTGCAGGCGCCCAGCTCAACCACACCCGCAGCACAACAGGGCACACAGAGACCCTGCAGGCGCCCAGCTCAACCACACCCGCAGCACAACAGGGCACACAGAGACCCTGCAGGCGCCCAGCTCAACAACACCCGCAGCACAACAGGGCACACAGAGACCCTGCAGGCGCCCAGCTCAACCACACCCGCAGCTGTAAGTGCTTTTCAAACATTAAGGATAGATTTGAGCATACTTTGTAGACATAGTAGTGTCTTATTTCAAATCACAGAAGTACTTACAATGACTACACATTAAATATATTTGGAACTTTTCTTATATATTTACTCAAATAAATAAGTAAAAATTATTCTTAGGGTTTGGACTAGGGTGAGTATTATTAATCATTGGTTTCATAGAGAAATTGTATAATATATAATAATGGATCAGAGCGTGTGGTTGTGTCTGGACAGGAGAATAGTAGGACTGAAAACACTAAACTGTGAGAGAAATGTGATTTGGTTTGTAAATGATGTTGACCAATGAGCTCCATTTCACACGAGTCACTGAAATGAACAAATCTGATTGGACGATCGTGTTTGGTTCTTGAGATACGACGGAGTGGAGACCACACTCTACAAAATACAGAGATTTGCCAGGCAAATTCAAAAGATGGAATATTTTGTTTAAATTGTTAATCGCTATGGCGATGGTCCTCATTCTAAGACCTGTAGTAATCAGTGACGTGCGGTGAGGGTCATGAGGCACTGACGTCTTCACAATCAGATTTACAAACATGTAAATCAGGTGTCAACAAGCCAGGCTTTTCGTGTCTACCACTCTGCTTGAAAAGAGTCTTTCGTCCCATCGTCTGGAGCAAACCCTTTAGGTCCTTTAATTCTAACCTCCTGCTTCGACTGAAAGTCCAGTTTAGAAAACTAAGCTTTAATATGTATCTTCCTCCAGTTAAAAAAGTAGGGCCAGACAAGAAGAAAAAAGAGAACTGATTGCTAAACTTGATTTGCTAACTCTAAATTCTGTGGCCCTTATTCTGTGGGAGTTACAAGAATCCCTGGGCTCACGAGTGCCCCCTACCACGAGGCAGGGTAATTGCGTGCCTCACCTGTCGCCTTTTCACAGCCTTAAAGCAGCAGCGTCACTGCTACAGCTCAGTCAGAACAAGTGAGGCACGAACGGCCTGTGCCTCTCCACACGTCTCTTCTCAGGACTTCAATGGTGAATGTAAAAATTCAGCGATTTTGAGTAAAAAAAGAATAAAAATAGAAGTTAAATAGAAAATAGCTGTATAGAACAAATCATTGGATAAATATAACCATTTCATTAACTTTTTTCTCCACGATGAGGCAGGGCCTGACTGCACGTCACTGGTGGTAATACTGTTTCTTATTTCAGACTGAAACTCCATGGCTCAGGTTCTACTTGCAGATTCTCGGGTGGAGGAGGAGTGGAGCACCGCCCTGCTGGACTGTTTCGAGGATTCAGCTACGTGTAAGATGAGCGATAATCACGCGCCTACAAGACTTGACCTGTCTCCATGGAAACGAGCAGTTTAATTAATGCCATACAAAGGACCATTCCAGACAGAGCTCCTTTGGGACACACAGGTGGTGGGGAAAATGTTACGTAGTGCAGCTTTAAAGGCCCTGTCAAAAAATAAATGAAATTCAATTCAAAGATAAATCATCCCCCGTGGATATATTAGTGCTTGGACAAGAATGTTCCACAGTATGGCATTAAAATTATATCTATTTTAATGGGAACAAGCAGGTGATGTACAATGTTCTTTATCTAATGACCATGTCTTAATACATGTGTTCTAATGACGTGTTCTAATGTCTGTGTTCTAATGTACGTGTTCTAATGCCAGTGTTCTAATGTCTGTGTTCTAATGTCCGTGTTCTAATGTCCGTGTTCTAATGTCCGTGTTCTAATGTCCGTGTTCTAATGTACGTGTTCTAATGTCCGTGTTCTAATGTCCGTGTTCTAATGTCCGTGTTCTAATGACGTGTTCTAATGTCCGTGTTCTAATGTCCGTGTTCTAATGCCCGTGTTCTAATGTCCGTGTTCTAATGTCCGTGTTCTAATGTCCGTGTTCTAATGTCCGTGTTCTAATGTCCGTGTTCTAATGTCCGTGTTCTAATGTCCGTGTTCTAATGTCCGTGTTCTAATGTCCGTGTTCTAATGACGTGTTCTAATGTCCGTGTTCTAATGCCCGTGTTCTAATGTCCGTGTTCTAATGTCCGTGTTCTAATGACCGTGTTCTAATGTCCGTGTTCTAATGTTCTAATGTCCTGTGTTCTAATGTCCGTGTTCTAATGTCCGTGTTCTAATGTCCGTGTTCTAATGTCCGTGTTGTTCTAATGTCCGTGTTCTAATGTCCGTGTTCTAATGTCCGTGTTCTAATGTCCGTGTGTTAATGTCCCGTGTTCTAATGTCCGTGTTCTAATGTCCGTGTTCTAATGTCCGTGTTCTAATGCCCGTGTTCTAATGCCCGTGTTCTAATGTCCGTGTTCTAATGTCCGTGTTCTAATGTCCGTGTTCTAATTCTAATGTCTGTGTTCTAATGTCCGTGTTCTAATGTCCGTGTTCTAATGTCCGTGTTCTAATGTCCGTGTTCTAATGTCCGTGTTCTAATGTCCGTGTTCTAATGTCCGTGTTCTAATGTCCGTGTTCTAATGACGTGTTCTAATGTCCGTGTTCTAATGTCCGTGTTCTAATGTCCGTGTTCTAATGTCCGTGTTCTAATGTCTGTGTTCTAATGTCCGTGTTCTAATGACGTGTTCTAATGTCCGTGTTCTAATGTCCGTGTTCTAATGTCCGTGTGTTCTAATGTCCGTGTTCTAATGTCCGTGTTCTAATGTCCGTGTTCTAATGTCCGTGTTCTAATGTCCGTGTTCTAATGTCCGTGTTCTAATGTCCGTGTTCTAATGTCCGTGTTCTAATGTCCGTGTTCTAATGTCCGTGTTCTAATGTCTAATGTCCGTGTTCTAATGTCCGTGTTCTAATGTCCGTGTTCTAATGTCCGTGTTCTAATGTCCGTGTTCTAATGTCCGTGTTCTAATGTCCGTGTTCTAATGTCCGTGTTCTAATGACGTGTTCTAATGTCCGTGTTCTAATGACCTGTTCTAATGACCATGTTCTAATGTCCGTGTTCTAATGTCCGTGTTCTAATGTCCGTGTTCTAATGTCTGTGTTCTAATGTCCGTGTTCTAATGTCTGTGTTCTAATGTCCGTGTTCTAATGTCTGTGTTCTAATGTCCGTGTTCTAATGACGTGTTCAAATGTCCGTGTTCTAATGTCCGTGTTCTAATGACGTGTTCTAATGTCCGTGTTCTAATGTCCGTGTTCTAATGTCCGTGTTCTAATGACGTGTTCAAATGTCCGTGTTCTAATGTCCCGTGTTCTAATGTCCGTCTTCTAATGTCCGTGTTCTAATTATCCGTTCTAATGTCCGTGTTCTCTATGTCCGTGGTTCTAATTTGCCGTGTTCTAATGTGTTGTTATAATGTCGTGTTCTAATGTCCGTGTTCTAATGTCGTGTTCTAATGTCCATGTTCTAATGTCCTGTGTTCTAATGTCCGTGTTCTAATGACGTGTTCTAATGACCTGTTCTAATGACCGTGTTCTAATGTCCGTGTGTTCTAATGTCCGTGTTCAAATGTCCGTTGTTCTAATGTCCGTGTTCTAATGTCCGTGTTCTAATGTCCGTGTTTCTGTTCTCCGTGTCTTATGTTTAATGTTGCTGTGTTCTAATGTCCGTGTTCTAATGTTCCGTGTTCTAATGCTGTGTTCTAATCAGGTGTTCTAATGTCCGTTTTTTAATGTCCAGTGTTCTAATGTCCGTGTTCTGGTGGTGTGTGTTCTAATGTCCGTGTTCTGGTGCTGTTCTAATAACGTGTTCTTATGTGTTCTAATGTCCGTGTTCTAATGTACGTGTTCTAATGTCCGTGTTCTAATGTCTGTGTTCTATGGTTGTGTTCTAATGTCCGTGTTCTAATTTTTATGGTTCTCTTTGTCCGTGTTCTAATGTTTTCCGTGTTCTTGTTTCCGTGTTCTAATGTTCCGTGTTCTAATGTCCGTGTTCTAAGTGTTCTAATGTCCG
Organism: Periophthalmus modestus; assembly: GCA_019594935.1. Taxonomy (NCBI): domain Eukaryota; kingdom Metazoa; phylum Chordata; class Actinopteri; order Gobiiformes; family Gobiidae; genus Periophthalmus; species Periophthalmus modestus. The sequence continues at coordinate 152,196 of JAIEZT010000007.1, read as the reverse complement.
TGTTCTAATGTCTGTGTTCTAATGTCTTGGTTCTAATGTCTGTGTTCTAATGGTTGTTCTAATGACGTGTTCTAATGACTGTGTTCTAATGTCCGTGTTCTAATGTCCGTGTTCTAATGTCCGTGTTTCTAAAACTGTGTTCAATGGTTCCGTGGTTCTAATGTCCGTGTTCTAATGGTGTCTAATGTTCTGGTGCTGTGTTCTCATGCTATTATGGTTCTGTGTATTTCTAATGTCCGTGTTATGGTGTCTGTGTTCTAATGTCCGTGTTCTAATGGTTCTGTGTTCTAATGTCCGTGTTCTAATGTCCGTGTTCAAATGTCCGTGTTCTAATCTCCGGTTCTAATGTCCGTGTTCTAATGTCCTGTGTTCTAATGTCGTGTTTCTAATGTCCCGTGTTCTAATGTCCGTGTTCAAATGTCAGGTTCTAATGTTCGTGTGTTCTAATGACGTGTTCTAATGACCGTGTTCTAATGTCCGTGTTCTAATGTCTGTGTTCTAATGTTCGTGTTCAAATGTCCGTGTTCTCATGTCCGTATGGTTCTAATGACGTGTTCTAATGTCCTGTGTTCTAATGTCTGTGTTCTAATGTCCGTGTTCTAATAACGTGTTCTAATGCCCGTGTTCTAATGTCCCTGTGTGTTCTAATGACGTGTTCTAATGTCCGTGTTCTAATGTCCGTGTTCTAATGCCTGTGTTCTCAGTCTCCGTGTTCTATGGTCCGTGTTCTAATGTTCCTGTGTTCTAATGCCCGTGTTCTAATGTCCGTGTTCTAATGGTGTCTTATGGTTCTGTTTCTGTGTTCTAAGGTTCTTATTGTTCTGTTTCCGTGTCTCTAATGTCCGTGTTCTGTTTCCTGTGTTCTCATGGCCTTATTCTAATGTCCGTGTGTTCTAGGTTCTTGTGTCTTTCTTTTCCCATGTTCTAATGCTCATGTTCCAATGCCTGTGTTCTAATGGTTCTGTTTGCTGTGTTCTTAGGCTCTTCTGTTTTTGTTTGCTGTGTTCTCAGACTTTTATGTTCTGGCGCTCTGTTCTCAAGTTATTATGGTTCTGTTTGCTGTGTTCTCAGGTTCTTATGGTTCTGTTTGCTGTGTTCTTATGGTTCTGTTTGCTGTGTTCTCAGTTTCTTATGGTTCTCTTTGCTGTGTTCTTATGGTTCTCTTTGCTGTGTTCTCAGGTTCTTATGGTTATGGTAGTGTGTTCTCAAGTTCTTATGGTTCTGTTTGCTGTGTTCTCAGGCTGGTATGGGTTCTGGTGCTGTGTTCTCAGGTTCTTAAGGTTCCGGTAGTGTGTTCCTAAGTTCTTATAGTTCTGGTGTTGTGTTCTCAGGTTCTGATGGTTCTGTTTTCTGTGTTCTCAGGCTATTATGGTTCTCTTTGCTGTGTTCTCAGGTTCTGTTTGCTGGGTTCTCAGGTTCTTATGGTTTCATTTGCTGTGTTCTCATGGTTCTGGTGCTGTGTTCTCAGCTTTTTATGGTTCCGGTGCTGTGTTCTCAGGTTCTTATGGTTTTATTTGCTGTGTTCTCAGGTTCTAATGGTTCTGGTGGTGTGTTCTCAGCTTTTTATGGTTCTGGTGCTGTGCTCTCAGGTTCTTATGGTTCTGTTTGCTGCATTCTTATGGTTTTATTTGCTGTGTTCTCAGGTTCTTATGGTTCTGGTGCTGTGTTCTCAATGGTTCTCTTTGCTGTGTTCTCAGGTTCTTATAGTTTTGTTTCCTATGTTCTCAGGTTCTTATGGTTTTGTTTCCTATGTTCTCAGGTTCCCATGGTTCTGCTTGCTGTAATCTCGGGTTCTTATGGTTCTGGTGCTGTGTTCTCTGGTTCTTATGGTTCTGGTGCTTTGTTCTCCGGTTTTTATGGTTCTGTCTGCTGTATTCTCAGGTTCCTATGGTTCTGGTGCTGTGTTCTCAGGCTATTATGGTTCTGTCTGTTATGTTCTCAGGTCCTTATGGTTCTGGTGCTGTATTCTCAGGTTCTTATGGTTCTGTTTCCTGTGTTCTCAGGTTGCTATAGTTCTGGTGCTGTATTCTCAGGTTCTTATGGTTCTGTTTCCTGTGTTCTCTCAGGCTGTTATGGTTCTGTTTGCTGTGTTCTCAGGTTCTCATTGTTCTGGTGCTGTGTTCTCAGCTTTTTTATGATTCTGGTGCTGTGTTCTCAGGTACTTATGGTTCTCCCAGTTCTCCAAATGTTCTCAGGTTTCTTATGGTTCTGTTGCTCTGTGTTAACCTCAGGCTGTTCTGGTTCTGTTTCCTGATTCTCCCAATAACTTATGGTTCTCTTTCCTGTGTTCTCAGGGCTGTCTGTTATGTTCTTCTCGTGTGTTCCCAGGTTCTTATGGTTCTGTTTCCTGTGTTCTCAGGTTCTTATGGTTCTGTTTCCTGTGTTCTCAGGCTGTTATGGTTCTGTTTCCTGTGTTCTCAGGTTCTTATGGTTCTGTTTCCTGTGTTCTCAGGCTGTTATGGTTCTGTTTCCTGTGTTCTCAGGCTGTTATGGTTCTGTTTCCTGATTTCCCAGGTTCTTATGGTTCTGGTCCTGTGTTCTCAGGTTCTTATGGTTTTATTTGCTGTGTTCTCAGGTTCTAATGGTTCTGGTGGTGTGTTCTCAGCTTTTTATGGTTCTGGTGCTGTGTTCTCAGGTTCTTATATGGTTTGTGTTTCCTATGTTTCTCAGGTTCTTATGGTTTTTGACCCTCTGTTCTCAGGTTCCCCATGGTTCTAAAATTTCCTCTGTTCTCAGGCTGTTATGGTTCTGTTTCCTGTGTTCTCAGGCTGTTATGGTTCTGTTTCCTGTGTTCTCAGGCTGTTATGGTTCTGTTTCCTGTGTTCTCAGGCTGTTATGGTTCTGTTTCCTGTGTTCTCGTTTCTTCCCAGGTTTCTCTAAAATAACCTCAGGTCTCTTATGGTTCTGTTTCCTGTGTTCTCAGGTTCTTATGGTTCTGTTTCCTGATTTCCCAGGTTCTTATGGTTCTGTTTCCTGATTTCTCAGGTTCTTATGGTTCTGTTTCCTGTGTTCTCAGGCTGTTATGGGTTCTGGTGTGGGCCTTGTTTGTCTTGTACCGTTTCGGGGCGCATGAAGGAGTGGTACTGCCTCCCGCTCTGTGATTACTGTAACCCCGCCATCCTCGCCGCCTGCTGCGTGGGGGTCCCCGTGTGCATTCCACCAGCTGCATTTGGCCTGCGGGTGGCGCTGAGAAACAGATACAAAATTAAGGTATTACTAAAACAATATAAAAATCTAAAATGTAAGGATTTTAAAAATGTATTTTAGTGCTACGAAGACTCAAAATCTACTTAAAGGTGCAATATGTATCAGTTCTGGCATGGGGTGCGCTACCTGCTTGTCTCCAGGTCTATTGTTACAGCTCCACCTTCTAAAATAACTCACCTCTCTGTGTTTCTTCTAAAATACCTTCAAAACCAACATTACCTGTGAGTAGCTCTAAAATAACTCCCCTCTCTCTCGTTTGAATCTTTTGGGCTTGTGACTCACGTTCCCACAGCGACCAGTGGTTCAGACCAATCACAGAGAGGGAAGCACTTTTCATGTCGACAACAGTTTCCTCGACTGATCACATTCAAGAATCATGATGTTTTGCCATTTCCCGATTTCAGCGAGAGCCGTTCCACATTGATACATGCGAACAACTCAGAGCCACACGTGGACATAGATATGTTCAATGCCATACTGTGAAACATTCCGAGCAAAGCATCTCCATGGAGACAAGCAGGTGGCGGACCCTCGCCCAGAGCAGTCATTTGACATTTGTAAGATTTGGACTTGATTTGCGTAAAACTGACATGTTTAGATCGTTCATCTTGGGGATGAGATTTGCTTTCAGAGAGATTCAAGTGTTTTTGTGTTTCATTTTGATTTTTCTGGTGAATTTCTCAAATAACCTCACCCTCTCTCTCGTTTCCTCCCAGGGCTCTAAAATAACCTCACCCTCTCTCTCGTTTCCTCCCAGCGCTCTAAAATAACCTCACCCTCTCTCTCGTTTCCTCCCAGGGCTCTAAAATAACCTCACCCTCTCTCTCGTTTCCTCCCAGGGCTCTAAAATAACCTCACCCTCTCTCTCGTTTCCTCCCAGGGCTCTAAAATAACCTCACCCTCTCTCTCGTTTCCTCCCAGGGCTCTAAAATAACCTCACCCTCTCTCTCGTTTCCTCCCAGGGCTCTAAAATAACCTCACCCTCTCTCTCGTTTCCTCCCAGGGCTCTCTGCTGAACGACTTGTGTGTTTCCTGGTGCTGTGCTCCGTGCTCGTGGTGTCAGATGCATCGTGAGCTCAAACTGAGGAATATGAAACCGAATGTGATAAACATCCAAAATGTGGTCAACATGCAGCCGGCTCCTGTGATGCACCAGGCCCGTGGGCCCCATGCCCGTGGGCCCCATGCCCGTGGGCCCCATGCCCGTGGGCCCCATGCCCGTGGGCCCCATGTAGTGACCAGGCTGGGCCCAGTGTAGTTTTGTTTTCATTGTTACACATTTTATTCTCTGTATTTTTGTGCACACTTTTTCTGAACAGTTTGATTTTGAGCTTTGTCAGGATGAACGTAGGGCCTCATGCTGAGATGAACACATGATTGTGTGTGGAAATTACTTTCTTTTTCTTGTTTTTGAAAAAAGAGTGTTTTTATCTTCATTGTGATATTGGAATCGGTATCGAGTGTTGCGTATTAGAATCGAGTGTGTTGTGATGCTGTTTCAAACTGTATGATGTGCCATAAAAAAAGTTGGAGGTGGTGCACAACGACAGGAGCCACCGGCTCGTCTCCATGGAGACATTTTTGCTTTGCCTAGAATGTGACGCTGTGTGGGATTAAAGTAAGAATATCATGGAAACTCACGAAAAAGGGACTGATCAGATCTGTGGAGAAGTGATCCCTGCTCACTGTCCAAATGCAGGTTTTTCAACCATTTTGAGCTAAAAACAACTGTAATGGGACAGATAATAGATGAATAATATTAATGCCTTATATAGGAACATTCCAGGCAAAACACATCTCTATGGTGAGAAGCAGGTGGTAGGCCCTTGACCAAAAAAGTTACATAGCGCAGTTTTAAAAATAAGTAAAATAAAAGGCATAATAAGAGAAAAGGGAGGTTCAAGTCATTTCAGTTATTATTGTTCTGGACCAAATCTGTGACGAGGAACGAGCCAGACACGTGGTCACATGGGACAGACTGTATAAAGAAGCTCATGTTATATATTTATAAATCCTGCCTGTATATAAATATATATATAATATAAAATTATACATGCGGCCTGTATACACAGGCTCTTATGGGGACCAGGTTCAGGGGAACGTTGCGCAGGGAGATTTGTGCACTATTATTTTTACTGTAATGTATCTAATGAAGATATAAATAAAATACTTTCTTCTTCTTGTGGAAGAGTTACACACTTTTTTTTTGAGACGCACAAAACCACAGAGACACGAGGACACGCACAGAGACACGAGGACACACACAAAGACACGAGGACACGCACAGAGACACGAGGACACGCACAGAGACACGAGGACACGCACAGAGACACGAGGACACGCACAGAGACACGAGGACACGCACAGAGACACGAGGACACGCACAGAGACACGAGGACGCACAGAGAGACGAGGACACGCACAGAGACACGAGGACGCACAGAGACACGAGGACACGCACAGAGACACGCACAGGACACACGCACAGAGACACGAGGACACGCACAGAGACACGAGGACACACACAGAGACACGAGGACACACACAGAGACACGAGGACACACACAGAGACACGAGGACACACAGAGAGACACGAGACACAAAGAGGACACACACACGAGGACACACACAGAGACACGAGGACACACAGAGACACGCACAGAGACACGAGGACACGCACAGAGACACGAGGACACACACAGACACGAGGACACGCGACAGACACACGAGGACAGAGACACGAGGACACACACAGAGACACGATGCACAGACACGAGGACAGCACAGAGACACGAGGACACGCACAGAGACACGAGGACACGCACAGAGACACGAGGACACGCACAGAGACACACGAGGACACACAGAGACACGAGACACAGAGACACGAGGACACACAGAGACACGAGGACACGCACAGAGACACGAGGACACACACACACGAGGACACGCACAGAGACACGAGGACACACAGACACGAGGACACACAGAGACACGAGGACACGCACAGAGACACGAGGACACAGAGACACACAGAGACAGAGACACGAGGACACACACACACAGAGACACAAGGACACACACAGAGACACAGGACAGACAGAGACACAGAGACACGAGGACACACACAGAGACACGAGGCACACGACAGAGACACGAGGACACGCACAGAGACACGAGGACACACACACACAGAGACACGAGGAACATGACACACAGAAGACATGAGGACACGCACAGAGACACGAGGACACGCACAGAGACACGAGGACACACACAGAGACACGAGGACATGCACAGAGACATGAGGACACACAGAGACACACGCACAGAGACACGAGGACACACACAGAGACACGAGGACACACACAGAGACACGAGGACACACACAAAGACACAAGGACACACACAGAGACACGAGGACACGCACAGAGACACGATGAAATGCACAGAGACATGAGGACACGCACAGAGACACGAGGACACGCACAGAGACACGAGGACACGCACTTCAGACAACAGAGATATACACTTCAGCAGCAGTGATCCTAGAGATGCTTGGATATAAGAGGAACCATGGGAGCCATGAGAAACAAGACCCACCATGGAAACGACGGTTAGAGGCTAAAATCAAGGAAGTGAGGAGAGAAGTGAGCCGACTGTCAGAGGCCCAGAGAGGTGAAAAAACAAGTACCCCGGAGGTACAGCCAGATGCCAGACCTGAAGCACTGGAAACTGCCAAACAAAGGCTCCAAGCCTTGGCCAGCCGCCTAAAGAGGTACACACGAGATAATGAATCCAGACGAATAAACCGCCTGTTCGCAACACAACAGTGAAAGTGTACGCTCAGTGGCAGGGTAATAACACCAGAGCAGACCCACCAAGGCTGGAAACTGAACAGTACTGGAAAGGTCTATGGGAGAAGGAGGCATCACATAACAGTGGTGCACAGTGGCTGGTGACTCTCAGAGAAGACCACAGCAACCTCCCTGAACAGAATCCAGTCACCATCACAGTGGCAGACATCCAGGAAAGAGTCTCAGGTATGAAGAACTGGACCAGGCCCTGACATGATCCACGCTTACTGGCTAAAGAAGCTCACTGCTCTGCATGAGCAGCACAAATGAACCAGCTGCTAATGGATGGGACTCACCCTGAATGGCTAACTAAAGGGTGTATGATCCTGATCCAGAAGGATCCCTCAGAGGGTACAGTTCCATCCAACTATCGGCCAATAACCTGTCTCTCCACAACATGGAAGCTCATGTCAGGCATCATCGCGGCTAAGATAAATGGGCACATGGATCAATACATGAGCACAGCACAGAAGGGCATCGGCAAAGACACCAGGGGAGCCAAACACCAGCTCCTGGTAGACCGAACAGTCTCCTGAGACTGCAGAACCCGTAAGACCAACCTGTGCACGGCCTGGATTGATTACAAGAAAGTCTACGACTCAATGCCACACACATGGATCACTGAATGCCTGGAGCTGTACAACATCAACAGGACTCTAAGAGCCTTCATCGCAAACTCAATGAGGTTGTGGAAAACCACCCTTGAGGCCAATGGCAAGACACTTGCACAAGTGACCATCAAATGTGGCATATACCAAGGAGATGCACTGTCCCCACTGCTGTTCTGCATAGGTCTGAACCCCCTCAGCCAAATCATCAACAACACTGGCTATGGATACGACTCAGGAATGGAGCCACCGTCAGTCACCTCCTCTACATGGACGACATCAAGCTGTACGATAAGAATGAGACATCGACTCACTGATCCACACCACCAGGATCTACAGCACAGACACTGGAATGTCATTCGGGCTTGAGAAGTGCAGCCGGATGGTGACAAAGAGAGGGAAGGTAGTCCACACAGAAGAGGTCTCACTCCCAGAAGGGACAATAGCAGACACTGAGGACAGGTACAAGTACCTTGGTATCCCACAAGCAAATGGCAACAAGAGGAAACAAGGAAAGAAGCTACGGCCAAATACCTCAGACGAGTAAGACAAGTCCTAAGGAGTCAGCTCAATGGAACAAGACCCAGGCAATAAACAGCTACACCCTGCCAGTAATCAGATACACAACAGGAATCATAAGCCAAAGGAGGAGATACAGACACAGATGTTAAGACCTGAAAGCTCCTGACCTGCATTGTGGGTTCCATCCCAAATGAAGACATACCTCTATTTCCAACCGTGCAGGTGTGAAAATGTCATTAATGCTCTCATTGGAATGAATGGAGTAGTATTACTCAGTCTCTGTTTTGGGGGGAGGGGCGATGTAAGTAGGAACAAAAGGCGCAGACTCCGCGGTGTCGTGAACCCCACGGTCGCAAGGGGCAGCGAGGGCCTTTATCACTGCTTGCAGTTTTAATTATCATTATTATTATTATTATTTTATTACAGTTTATGTTGAGTGCTTCTTTCGTCTCAGGGCTCTGTGTTGGACGACGTGATGGTGGCCTGCTGCTGCTCTTGGTGTCAGATGCATCGTGAGCTAAAACACCGACTGAAAAGCCCCATGTGATCACCGTCCAGAACGTGGTACAGCCCCTCCCACCGTGACTCCTCCCATCGTGAATATGACCCCAGAAACTGTTGCCAAGGACAACGCCGAGCTCAAGTATTAAACTAGCCTCATGCCACACTGCTCAACTGTCATTTTTAAAATATCTCATATTCCCTGTTCTAACCATTCAAATTATGTTTCTATTTAAAGAGACATCAAGCTTTTTGATTTTTTTTTTACATTGTTCATTGTAAACTTCACTGATTTTTATGGGCTTAGATATAAAATGTTCTGTTCTGTTACTTATAAAAATGAGTCCATTGACTTTCTATTCAAAATCCTGAACTGCTCAGTATTTTGTCTGAAGTATATTTGACTTGTTGGCTGAGTACTTCCTAACTACAGTGTTGAATTTGTTGAAAACATTTCAAGAAGTAAGAAGTTTAAATGTTTGTATAATAAAAAAATAAATACTGCAGATTACTGTCATTAATTTTACATTACTTATGTATTTGAATATATATAATATACACTGCTCAAAAAATTAGAGGAACACTCTTTAATCGGAGTATATGATGATGGTCTGAGGTTTGGTGGTGGGTCAGTGATGGTCTGAGGTTTGGTGGTGGGTCAGTGATGGTCTGAGGAGGTTTGGTGGTGGGTCAGTGATGGTCTGAGGAGGTTTGGTGGTGTCAGTGATGGTGAGGTTTGGTGGTGGGTCAGTGATGGTCTGAGGTGGTGGTGGTGAGTCAGTGATGGTCTGAGGAGGTTTGGTGGTGGGTCAGTGATGGTCTGAGGTTTGGTGGTGGGTCAGTGATGGTCTGAGGTGGTTTGGTGGTGGGTCAGTGATGGTCTGAGGTTTGGTGGTGGGTCAGTGATGGTCTGAGGTTTGGTGGTGGGTCAGTGATGGTCTGTGGTTTGGTGGTGGGTCAGTGATGGTCTGAGGTTTGGTGGTGGGTCAGTGATGGTCTGAGGTTTGGTGGTGGGTCAGTGATGGTCTGAGGAGGTTTGGTGGTGGGTCTGTGATGGTCTGAGGTTTGGTGTGGGTGTGATGGTCTGAGGTTTGGTGGTGGGTCAGTGATGGTCTGAGGAGGTTTGGTGGTGGGTCAGTGATGGTCTGAGGAGGTTTGGTGGTGGGTCAGTGATGGTCTGAGGTTTGGTGTGGGTCAGTGATGGTCTGAGGAGGTTTGGTGGTGGGTCAGTGATGGTCTGAGGGGTTTGGTGGTGTGTGATGGGTGAGGTTTGGTGGGGGGTCAGTGATGGTCTGAGGTTTGGTGGTGGGTCAGTGATGGTCTGAGAGGTTTTTGGTGGTGGGTCAGTGATGGTCTGAGGAGGTTTGGTGGGTCAGTGGTGGTCTGAGGAGGTTTGGTGGTGGTCTGAGGTGGTTTGGTGGTGGGTCAGTGATGGTCTGAGGAGTTTGGTGGTGGGTCAGTGATGGTCTGAGGAGGTTTGGTGGTGGGTCAGTGATGGTCTGAGGAGGTTTTTGGTGGTGTGATGGTCAGTGGTGGGTCTGATGGTTTTTGGTGGTGGGTCAGTGATGGTCTGAGGAGGTTTGGTGGTGGTCAGTGATGGTCTGAGGAGGTTTGGTGGTGGTCAGTGATGGTCTGAGGAGGTTTGGTGGTGGGTCAGTGATGGTCTGAGGTGGTTGGGTCAGTGATGGTCTGAGGTTTGGTGGTGGGTCAGTGATGGTCTGAGGAGGTTTGGTGGTGGGTCAGTGATGGTCTGAGGAGGTTTGGTGGTGGGTCAGTGATGGTCTGAGGAGGTTTGGTGGTGGGTCAGTGATGGTCTGAGGAGGTTTGGTGGTGGGTCAGTGATGGTCTGAGGTTTGGTGGTGGGTCAGTGATGGTCTGAGGAGGTTTGGTGGTGGGTCAGTGATGGTCTGAGGAGGTTTGGTGGTGAGTCAGTGATGGTCTGAGGTTTGGTGGTGGGTCAGTGATGGTCTGAGGAGGTTTGGTGGGTCAGTGATGGTCTGAGGAGGTTTGGTGGTGGTCAGTGATGGTCTGAGGTTTGGTGGTGGGTCAGTGATGGTCTGTGGTTTGGTGGTGGGTCAGTGATGGTCTGAGTGGTTTGGTGGTGGGTGAGTGATGGGTTGGAGTGGGTTTGATGGTCTGAGGTTTGGTGGGTCAGTGATGGTCTGAGGAGGTTTGGTGGTGGGTCAGTGATGGTCTGAGGAGGTTTGGTGGTGGGGTGATGGTCTGAGGTTTGGTGGTGGGTCAGTGATGGTCTAGGAGGTTTGGTGGTGGGGGTCAGTGATGGTCTGAGGAGGTTTGGTGGTGAGTCAGTGATGGTCTGAGGTTTGGTGGTGGGTCAGTGATGGTCTGAGGTTGGTGGTGGGTCAGTGATGGTCTGAGGAGGTTTGATGGTGGGTCAGTGATGGTCTGAGGAGGTTTGGTGGTGGTCAGTGATGGTCTGTGGAGGTTTGGTCTGAGTGGTGGTGGTGGGTCAGTGATGGTCTGAGATGGTGGTGGGTCAGTGATGGTCTGAGGAGGTTTGTGGTGGGTGTGTGGGTCTGAGGTTTGGTGGTGGGTCTGATGGTCTGAGGTTTGGTGGTGGGTCAGTGATGGTCTGAGGAGGTTTGGTGGTGGGTCAGTGATGGTCTGAGGAGGTTTGGTGGTGGGTCAGTGATGGTCTGAGGAGGTTTGGTGGTGGGTCAGTGTGGTCTGAGGAGGTTTGGTGGTGGGTCAGTGATGGTCTTGAGGAGGTTTGGTGGTGAGTCAGTGATGGTCTGAGGTTTGGTGGTGGGTCAGTGATGGTCTGAGGTTTGGTGGTGGGTCAGTGATGGTCTGAGTGGTTTGGTGGTGGGTCAGTGATGGTCTGAGGAGGTTTGGTGGTGAGTCAGTGATGGTCTGAGGTTTTGGTGGTGGGTCAGTGATGGTCTGAGGGGTGGTGGGTCAGTGATGGTCTGAGGAGGTTTGGTGTGGGTCAGTGATGGTCTGAGGAGGTTTGGTGGTGGGTCAGTGATGGTCTGAGGAGGTTTGGTGGTGGGTCAGTGATGGTCTGAGGTGGTTTGGTGGTGGGTCAGTGATGGTCTGAGGAGGTTTGGTGGTGGGTCAGTGATGGTCTGAGGAGGTTTGGTGGTGGGTCAGTGATGGTCTGAGGAGGTTTGGTGGTGAGTCAGTGATGGTCTGAGGTTGGTGGTGGGTCAGTGATGGTCTGAGGAGTTTGGTGGTGGGTCAGTGATGGTCTGAGGAGGTTTGGTGGTGGGTCAGTGATGGTCTGAGGAGGTTTGGTGGTGGGTCAGTGATGGTCTGAGGAGGTTTGGTGGTGGGTCAGTGATGGTCTGAGGAGGTTTGGTGGTGGGTCAGTGATGTCTGAGGAGGTTTGGTGGTAGGTCAGTGATGGTCTGTGGTTTGGTGGTGGGTCAGTGATGGTCTGAGGAGGTTTGGTGGTGGGTCAGTGATGGTCTGAGGAGGTTTGGTGGTGGGTCAGTGATGGTCTGAGGAGGCATATCTCCTGTAGGACGCACAGACCTCTACAGGTTAGATAATGGCGCCCTGACACCATTAGGTTTAGGGATGAAATCCTTGGACCCTGTCAGACCCTGTGCTGGTGCAGTGGGACCTGGTTCCTCCTGATGCAGGACGATGACCTTTGACTGGCTCTCAAGTTCACCTGACCTAAACCCAACAGAACACCTCCGGGACATTATGTTTTGGTCCATCCGGCGCCTCCAGGTTGCTCCTCAGACTGTCCAGGAGCTCAGTGATGTTCTGGTCCTGGTTTAACCCTCTGTAGGAGATCATTTTATTTACATAAAATCATGTGGCCTCCTTTTGTTACTAATAAATTACTTTCTCATTATCAGTAAAGAAAGTCTAGATAATTGTTTCCTTCATTTAGATCTAATGTGTTTTCAAAGTGTTCCTCTATTTTTTTTTTTTTTGTTTTGTTTTTTGAGCAGTGTATTTAAATAGATCCACAGATAGTAAAGCTTCTGTAGCTGCTCTTAATGTTGAATCTGAACCTCGTTAGATGCATGATGCCTCTGTAATACATTGCACTGCTTTTTACAACCAGAAGATGGCCCCAACATCACACGATTTGTTCCACTTTTGATTATGATAATTTTACACAATAATGCCGTCACATTCTCCCTCCAAAATATTTAATTGGTTTGAGCTCATTAGATTCTAAATTATTAATATTTCATGATAAAGTACAATTTTAATCAATAGGGAAAACTGACCCTTGACCCCATCGCAGAGTTTGACATCATCAAATTCTAGACTCTGAAACGCACCAATAGGACGAAGTTGGACCTTTTCTTGAATCTTGGTCAGAGCTGCGATAAGATCACGACTCAGAACATAAACATATATAATACAAACATGAACAGAACATAAACACAAACGTAACTACAGCTGCTTTGGGCTGAAAATGAAAAGCCTGAAAAGACTTTTTCATTGTGGTATTTTGAAAAAGTCTTTTCATTAGTACTGGAGGACTAAAGTTTTAGTCCCAACAATATTTACAAAGGCAAAGTGGCGGGAATCAAACCTCCAACCCCAGAACAGCAAGAATGTCAATCTCAATAAGAATCTTTGAACATTAAGTTATGTCCATTATTAAAGTGGAAGAACTGCTCTGTCGGGTTCAGAGTCACGCACTAAACCGCACATCATCACATTTCAGCTCATCGGGAAACTCCCTGAAACTGAAACACAAACACAACTCTGATCATGACACAACTATTATCTGCACTACATTCAGTTTTACTAAAGCGACACTATGCTGCCTCGGAACGCCTCGGCATCCCCCTGAGGAGCTGGAGGAAGTGTCTGGGGAGTGGGAAGTCTGAATCTTACTGCTAAGACTGCTCCTCCGTGACCTGGCATCAGATAAAAATGATGAGAAAATGGATGGTTCCCCACTGCCTTGTCTCCATGGAGATGTTATTGTTTTGCCTTGAATGTTCCACAGTACAGCATTAAAATGATCCAACTTGCAATTTTTTGTGCCAAAAAAGGAACACACTTCTCCTCAGATCTGACTTGTAACTTATGCCTATAGCGCCCCCTAATGCCCAACTACATCTATGTGTCACCACCAGGAAGTATTCCAATTCATCTGACTTTTATTTTCAACGCCCCAAATGATCAGGTTTAACAGGAATCTGGAGTTTAAAAGCTCCTGGAGTCTGTGCGACGCTTCAGTCGTCCACAGGCCAGTCCACAGGACCAGCCCACGGGACCAGCTCGAGGGACCAGCTCGAGGGACCAGTCCACAGGACCAGCTCACGGGACCAGCTCACGGGACCAGCTCACGGGACCAGCTCACGGGACGAGTCCACGGGACCAGCTCACGGGACCAGTCCACAGCTACAGTTACACGGGTACAACCATCTATCTTTACATTTTAAATATATCAATAAATAGCTGTAATCTGCCCTGGAGAGCAGTGACAGACTGATTCAAGGAGAGGTTCTGCAGGTCTTTCCTTCCTGCTGCTGTCAGACTTTATAATGAAAACTGTTAACACTGAACATGTGTCATTCAACCATATTTAACCAAACCCATAATACTCAAGTCACTTTACAGAGATGTTATATTAGAGTTTTTTGTTTTTTTTTATTATTTTAAGCTATTTATCTATTATCTTATGTTTTTTTGCTTGTACCATTTTCCTTCTGTTCTTTAACTGTGCGGTGCAATACTGGAATTTCCCCACCGTGGGACTAATAAAGGCAAATCTTACTCTTAATTATCAAAGCAGATGGTGAATTTGTTTAAATGTTCTTATTATTGACTGAAATTCTTTTTGTTGAGAGAAAAATTATGTCATGGTTTTTATGTTCAACCTAAATAATAATTATGATAATTACACAAAGTTCTTTACAGAGACAAACCCATGAAACGATCGTCACGGACAAAACAGAGTCAGAACAGAGACAGGTACATGAGGAACAAAACAGAACAGAAACAAACCCATGAAACTATTGTCAGGGACGGGAGGAGCTGTTTTAGATTTTTTTCTATAGAAAATTATATATATATATATATATATATATATTTATTTCTATATGATAAATATATATATATATATATATATATATATACACACATATATATATATACATATATATATATATATGTATATATATATATATGTGTATATGTATATGTATGTGTGTGGTGTATATGTGTGTATATATGTGTATATATATTACATATGTATATATATATATATATATATATATATATATATATATATATACATATATATATATATTATATATATATATATGTATATATATATATATATACAACACACACATATATATATATATATATATATATATATACATATATACACACACATATATATATATATACATATATATATATATACATATATATATATATATATATATATAGATATATATATATATATATATATATATATATATATATATATATTATATATATTATATACACATATTATATATATGTAGAGAGAGAGACAGATAGTTAATATTCACACAGGTTATTAAACGGTAATGTTTGTACAGGTAAACTACAGGACAGGGCTTTAAATCGTTACCATGGCGAAGTTTTCAAAGGCTGATCACGTGGAGTGGAGCAGTGGACTCTGCGACTGCTTTGAGGACTCAAAAACATGTGAGTACGAGGAGCAGGACTAGACTAGGACCAGACCTGGACCAGACCGGGACTAGAACCGGACGAGACCTGGACCAGACCAGGACCAGACCAGGACTAGAACTGGACGAGACCTGGACCAGACCTGGACTAGAACCGGACGAGACCTGGACCAGATCTGGACTAGAACCGGACGAGACCTGGACCAGACCGGGACCAGACCAGGACTAGACCAGGTCTAGGCCTGGACTAAACCAGGGCTGGATCAGGATTAAACTACAGTTTAGGGTTATAATCATGTATTTTTGTTCTGTTTATTGCTCCACTCACGTCTCTTCTCTCGGTGCTTCCAGGCTGTTATGGGTTCTGGTGCTGCCCGTGTCTCGCCTGCACCGTCTCAGGCAGATTTCAGGAGAACCGCTGCCTCCCGCTGTGTGACATCCTCAGCCCGGCGATCATGGCGTCATGTGGGATCCCGTTCTGTGTGCCCCCTGCCCTGTTTGGGCTCAGGGTCGGTGTACGACACAGATACAAAATAAAGGTGAGCAAAAGACACTTTCAAACTCATTCAAATTTTTAAAAAGAAAGATCTGTTTGATGAACAGTTCCTCCACTAGGGGGCTACTGAGAAGGCAAGATGATGAATCAAGAAATAAAGTTATTTCTTTGTATTTATAAGATTAAAAAAAAATGTACAAAAAAAACCAAACACTATGACAAAATGACTTAGGCTGATTTCCAGATGAAATAATTTCAGATATTTAAAGGGTTTATGTTTTTGTATGTTCTTAGATACTTGCTTTGTGATTTTTACATTGCACCAAAACATATTGTTAAATTAAAATGCACATTAAATTGAGTAGCTCATACCTTAAGCCCTGGTCTCATCCTCCAGGGCACCATATGTAGAGACATCTGCACGTCCTGCTTCTGTGTGTGGTGCTCCTGGTGTCAGCTGCATCGAGAGTTACGAGCTCGGGACAAAAGTTTCACTACAGTAACTGTAACGAATGTGGTCCACGCGCAGCCGCCACCGGTGATGATGGTCAACCAGAACGTCAGGATGTGATGGAGTCATTAAGACCCCTCCATCTGAAAACAGGACATCAGACTGTACAATGGTGTGAAAGTTGCTGTGTTTTAGGTTCTATGAATATAATTAGTCATTCTTAAAACTCTCTACAGACTAATATTCACTTGTTAATGTACAAACTGTAAGAGAAGGATAAATTATATCATATTTATGTTAAAACCTAACACATATGATACTGATGTCTGTAAATCTATGTATGAACTGAACACTGTAAATGTAAATGGACACCACGATCTGAAAATAAAGAATACAAGAACTACGCCTTAAAATCTTCTGCTGTGAGAGATGTCTTGTGTTAAAATTTTTAAATTAAATCAAAGGACTCTACAAGTACTATTTTTAAACTCAATCAAATCATATCTATGTCCCGTGAACACCAGCATGGCGCTATGGTGCTATATCCTCATTCAAACAACAAATTTATTTGCCAATTATAGTGGAAAATAAGTATTTAGTCAATAACAGAAGTTGGTCTCAACACTTTGTTCTTCTCTTTGCTGCAGTGACTGAGGTCAGACGTTTTCTGTCTCAGGTTTTCTCTCTGTTGCTGTAGTTTGGTCCATTCCTCCTGCAGATCTCCTCTAGAGCAGTGATGTTCTGGGACTTTCACCTCCCTCCAAACATTTTCTCTGGGGTTTTATCTGGAGACGGGGCCACTCCAGGACCTTGAAATGCTTCTTCTGAAGCTGCTCCTTCGTCGTGTTTTTGGATCATTGTGTCGCTGAAAGACCCAGACACGTTTCATCTTCACTGCCCTCGCTGATGGAAGGAGGTTTTCACTCAGAACCTCACGATACAT
This sequence comes from Periophthalmus modestus, assembly GCA_019594935.1. NCBI lineage: Eukaryota > Metazoa > Chordata > Actinopteri > Gobiiformes > Gobiidae > Periophthalmus > Periophthalmus modestus. Next base: position 134,985 of record JAIEZT010000007.1, on the reverse strand, counting down.
GGCCCATTCATTCTGTCTTTACACGGATCAGTCGTCCTGGTCCCAGAAAAACAGCCCCAGAGCCTGATGTTTCCTCTCATGCTCCACAGTAGGTCTGGGTCTTTGGATCAGCTCAGCATCTTTTTCTCCAAACACCATGATCTGATCTTCTGACATTGTCCCAGTCTCTTCTGGATCATCCAAATCCAAACTTGAGACGGGCCTGGACATGTCCTTAATCAGGGGGACACGTCTCTGCAGGATTTGAGTCCCTGGTCGTAGTGTGTTACTGATGGTGCCTTTGTTACTTTGGTCCCTCTGCAGGTCGTTCACTAGGTCCCCCGTGTGGTTCTGGGAGTTTTGCTCCTCGTTCTTGTGTCATTTTGACCCCACGGGGTGAGATCTTGTGGAGCCCCAGATGGAGGGAGATTATCAGTGTCTTTCTTCCATTTTCTAATAATTCTCCACAGTTGATTTGTTCACACGAGCTGCTCACCTGTTGCAGATTGAGTCTTCAGCCTGGTGCAGGTCACAGTTTTGTTTGTGGTTCCTTTGACGTGTCTTTGGTCTTGGCCATAGTGGAGTTTGGAGTGTGACTGTTTGAGGTTGTGGACAGGTGTCTTTTATACTGAGAACGAGTCAAACAGGAGCCATTAATACAGGGAACGAGTGGAGGACAGAGGAGAAGAGAAAGAACAACTTACACATCTGTGACAGACATAAATCTTGCTTGTTTGTAGGTGACAAAATACTTGTTTTACAGAGGAATTTACCAATGAATTCATTAAAAATCCTACAGTGTGATTTCCTGATTCTTTCCTCTGTCTCATAGTTGAAGTGAAACTATGATGAAAATTACAGGCCTCTCGTCTTTTTAAGTGGAGAACTTGCACAATTGTTGGCTGAATATTCTTTTCCCCACTGTATATAAATAAAATATTATTATACATTTATGAAATAATATTTATTTGAGCTGCTGGATGTTGGAGTTTTGAATAAGTGTCATATTATTACTTTATAAATGCTTTGGTTTAGTTACACTGATGCAAACATCATGAGGATTTAAAAGAACTATCACTTTTCTGAGGGAGGTTTTGGTTTTGTCCCCACACCTTTTTTTTTTACCTTGCCTGGAATGTTCCACACTATGGCTTTATCCATCTTGCATTTATTAAATAACAGGTGTTTCTATTGTCCAAAAACACAAAGGAAAAATGTTTGTGTAAGTGTGGTGATAGAGGTAAGTTTAATAATGCCATAATGCGGAACATTCTAGGCTAAGGCATTACATTTCTATTGAGACAGGCAGGTGGAAAACGCCCTCCACCCGAAAAGTGACATATAAAAGTGATATAAAAGTTACACAATGCAGCGTTAAACCTAATAACCTATAATGAAAAGTTTTATTATGAATAATAATTATGATAATGTCATAATCATAATAATAAAAACAGTCTTATGTCTTATTGTTTGAACAAATTTAAATACATTTTTATTAGAGACTGTGAACTTTCTTGTCAGATAAATATTGTTTGCAGAACGGCGAGCCTTTGACAAGCACGATGAAACTTGGCGTTCCCGCTTTAATGAAATACCTAAAAAAACAAAGAGAAAGTATTTAGCAGAATGAATGTGAAGTATGAAGGAAACGCTGGTATTAAAACAGACAGAACACTTCCTGGAGCGTCGGATTAAAACAGACAGAACACTTCCTGGAGCGTCGGATTAAAACAGACAGAACACTTCCTGGAGCGTAGGATTAAAACAGACAGAACACTTCCTGGAGCGTCGGATTAAAACAGACAGAACACTTCCTGAAACGTGAAGAGCTCGTGACGACAGTTTAAAACACAAATGTTGAAGAGGCTGAAGTTATTTCACCCCCAGTTCAGATAAACTGTAAAAGCAGCTCAAATGATTCCGCTGCGAGCTGTCTGCATCTAAACAGAAAGTGCTTTATTGTCTGCAACCCAGGAAGTGCTGTTAGCATGCTAGTTATTGTTAGCGTTACTGTGGAAGGAAAACTCCACTAGCCTCTGAAAATTGTTGCTTATAAACTCATCGTGGTGAATAACTACGATGCTCTGAACTGTGGACCAATGCAAATCCTTTAAAATGAACTAGTTTGTTTTTAAAACGATAAAAAAAAAATAATAATATGAATCACAAACTGAACTCACCGCTGATGCTGTAGAGCCTGTAGAAGTGAAGTCTGCGAGTCGACCTGGTGAAGTGTCTCTTTTTGTTCATCTTCAAAAAATAACTAAAAAAAAAAAAAAAAGATTATTATAAATATAAATGTAATTTAAAAGATCAAAATGCAGAAGTTGAAACCTGCAGGTCTGAAGGGCAGTACTTATGGTCCGTGTCCCAAGGAGGAAGTTCTTCACCAAACATGACGGACAGGTGATCTGAGAACCTGAGAACATTCACACTTTAAACTAAGTTACACAAGAAAAGAAGAGAGAACCAGAGAACGCCACGATGATGACGAAGAAGAAGATGATGAAGAGGATGCACTGTGTTTAGCTGATGTTTACCTGTGGTTTTCACAGAAGGCAGAGATGAAGTCACTTTGTTGGTGTTCAGGATACAGGAAGAGCACTGGCCAGTAGAGGGCGCCGTCCTCCTGGTTGAGATGGACCTGAGCCCCGGTGACCTCTCCTGAATTTAGAGCGTCCAGACTCAGCCGCGACAGGCCACGAGAGGAAGGCTCACCATCTTCATCATCGTCACTGTCAGAGCCGCGTCGAGACCGAGCCGAGGGAAGGAACTTAATACCTCTGTCCTGTGTGTGGAATATGACACAATAACATACAAACAAAAAACAACACATAAAAAACAAACACAACAACAAAGACAAAGAACAAAAACACACAACACACAAACAGCACCAACACACGATAAAGAAACAACACACAACAAAAACAACAACACACAACATCACAGAAACAGGTTATGGATCACACATGAACAACAGGAATTACACAAACACACAAAGTTAATGTTCAGCTTTTCAGCTAGCTTAGCTTGTTAGCAGGTTTAGCTTACAAAAGCAAAAGATTATATAAACTAGTGTGAGATATATATATATATATATATATATATATATATATATATATATATATATATATATATATATATATATATATATATATACATACATATATATACATATATATAAAAAAAATCTCCTCCTCACCCTCCGCGGGTGGTCTTTTTATCCCCTCTTTTTCCACGCTCGGGACCTCTACCAGAGGCCTGGGAGCTTGAGGGTTCTGCGCAGTATCTTTGCTGTTCCTAGTACTGCACTTTTGGACTGAGATGTCTGATGTTTCTCTCCTGGGATCTGCTGTAGTCTCTCCTCCAGTTTGGGGGTCACTGCCCCGAGTCCGATGACCACGGGCACCACTGAGGCCTTCACCTTCCAGACCTTCTCCAGCTCTTCTTTGAGCCCCTGGTATTTCTCTAGTTTCTCATGCTCCTTTTTCCTGATGTTCTCTTGGTTCTGTGATGTTCCACCACGACGGCTTGCTCTGTTGTTTTCTCCACCTCCACTATGTCCGGTTGGTCCATCTCCATCTGTCAGTCTGTATCTGAGTCCCACAGGATCTTGGCTCGATCATTCTCCACGACCTTTGGAGGTGTTTCCCACCTTGACCTGGGGGTTTCCAGTCCGTTCTCTGCACAGATGTTTCTGTCACTATGGCTCCACTTGGTTATGTGGCTCCATGTTTGTTTTCTGCATCTTACACCTGCAGTTATGAGCTGGATTGTCTCAGGAGCCTCTTTGTCTTGGGTCTTGTCTGGTGTGGTAGATCTGAGCCTCTATTGCTCTAGTGCTCAAGGCTCCTGTGCTCCAGGATGAGCCTCTGTCCTTCAGTCCAGCTCTTTCTCAAGCCATTGGTGGATTTCTTGATATGATCCACTTCAGTTTTGTTCCGGTGGTACATCCCATGCAGGGGCTTGTCCTTCCATGATGGTTCCTCCAGCTCCTCTTCCTCTGCTCCACTGTCTGAGACACTGAGCACATCGTCTGTTGGGGCCTTGTCCTGGATGTACTTGTGGATCTTGGATGTTTCATCCTGGACTGTGGCTCTCACACTCACTAGTCCTCGGCCTCCTTCTTTACGGCTCGCACAGTCTCAGGGTGCTGGATTTGGGATGGAACCCACCATGCATGGTCAGGAGCTTTTGTGTCTTAATGTCTGTGGTCTGTATCTCCTCCTTTGGCCAGCTTATGATTTCTGCTGGGTATCTGATTACTGGCAGGGTGTAGCTGTTTATTGCCTGGGTCTTATTCTTGCCATTGAGCTAACTCCTTAGGACTTGCCTTACTCGTCTGAGGTATTTGGCCGTAGCTTCTTTCCTTGTTTCCTCTTGTTGCCATTTGCTTGTGGGATACCAAGGTACTTGTACCTGTCCTCAGTGTCTGCTATTGTCCCTTCTGGGAGTGAGACCTCTTCTGTGTGGACTACCTTCCCTCTCTTTGTCACCATCCGGCTACACTTCTCAAGCCCGAATGACATTCCAGTGTCTGTGCTGTAGATCCTGGTGTGGATCAGTGAGTCGATGTCTCATTCTTATCGTACAGCTTGATGTCGTCCATGTAGAGGAGGTGGCTGACGGAGGCTCCATTCCTGAGTCGTATCCATAGCCAGTGTTGTTGATGATTTGGCTGAGGGGGTTCAGACCTGTGCAGAACAGCAGTGGGGACAGTGCATCTCCTTGGTATATGCCACATTTGATGGTGACTTGTGCAAGTGGCTTGCCATTGGCCTCAAGGGTGGTTTTCCACAACCTCATTGAGTTTGCGATGAAGGCTCTTAGAGTCCTGATGTTGTACAGCTCCATTCAGTGATCCATGTGTGTGGCATTGAGTCGTAGACTTTCTTGTAATCAATCCAGGCAGTGCACAGGTTGTTCTTACGGGTTCTTCAGTCTCAGGAGACTGTTCGGTCGACCAGGAGCTGGTGTTTGGCTCCCCTGGTGTCTTTGCCGATGCCCTTCTGTGCTGTGCTCATGTATTGGTCCATGTGCCCATTTATCTTAGCCGCGATGATGCCTGACATGAGCTTCCATGTTGTGGAGAGACAGGTTATTGGGCGATAGTTGGATGGGACTGTACCCTCTGAGGGATCCTTCTGGATCAGGATCGTACGCCCTTCGGTTAGCCATTCAGGGTGAGTCCCATTGTTAGGATGATTTTTTGATATATAAATGGTCAAGATCATACCTGAATATATGTTTGTCTGTGTGTGTTCTACGTGGCATGTGTACTCTGAACTTAAGATCAGCTAATACCTGTTTGTTGCAGTGAACATGTGCAGCTGAAGTGACCTTTGTATGTGTTTTCCATACACTAAACGCAGATAACAGGTCTATATAAGAGTCATTGTAAAGATGTAAGACCAGGAGACCAGGAGACAAGGAGACAGTCTTTGACTTCCATGATGCCTGAATAAACGACAATGATGATGAAACTGCCTGAGCCTTCCAGTTTCTTGTTTTTGCCAGTCATTTTCTCGAAGCTCACAGTTTGGTGCCGAAACCGGGACCCGGGAACCACTTTCTTCCGGGAATGGGAAACACAGTAGCCCGGGAACAACATGAGGCTTCTTGAGACACCTGAGAAACCGAACAGGGGACAACTTGAGACTTCTTGAGAATCCTGACGGCAAAAGCAAACCATTGATGTGGTCTGGCCTCCATGACCAGGAAAGGCAAAAAGTCAACTCTCTCCTCCACAACGTCTGAAGACAACAGGGCAAGATGCTACGACAAGAGGGTACGACAGAAGCCGTTTTTATAGAAATTCTGCAATTGACCACACTAAAGTGAAGAGTTCGACGACGTTGTGTAAGCTTGATTATGATGATTGGGGACAATCCAAAGTGTCGCCTTTGACATGCAGAGAGACACTAGAGGACACTGTCCAATGGCATCTCAAGGACAAGGACAAGAGTCCAACTTTCTCCACACTACATGTGACCGACACGGAGACACAATCGACAACAGCCGACGGTGATGCCACAGCAGACATTTGTTCTGATGACCCCTGCCCCAGATGCAAACTTTTGAAGTGTTTATGTGAAGTGTTTATGAGACTCAGTGAGGAGTCATGATCTATGTGTTTTATGATGTTTTTTGTTGTTTTATGGTGATAAAATGTGGGTATTTTATCAAAGGGGCATGTTAGGATGATTTTTTGATATAACATGGTCAAGATCATACCTGAATATATGTTTGTCTGTGTGTGTTCTACGTGGCATGTGTACTCTGAACTTAAGATCAGCTAATACCTGTTTGTTGCAGTGAACATGTGCAGCTGAAGTGACCTTTGTATGTGTTTTCCATACACTAAACGCAGATAACAGGTCTATATAAGAGTCATTGTAAAGATGTAAGACCAGGAGACCAGGAGACAAGGAGACAGTCTTTGACTTCCATGATGCCTGAATAAACGACAATGATGATGAAACTGCCTGAGCCTTCCAGTTCTTGTTTTTGCCAGTCATTTTCTCGAAGCTCACACCATCCATTAGCAGGTGGTTCATTTGTGCTGCTCATGGAGAGCAGTGAGCTTCTTTAGCCAGTAAGCGTGGATCATGTCAGGGCCTGGTCCAGTTCTTCATACCTGAGACTCTTTCCTGGATGTCTGCCACTGTGATGGTGACTGGATTCTGTTCAGGGAGGTTGCTGTGGTCTTCTCTCAGAGCCACCAGCCACTGTGCATCGCTGTTATGTGATGCCTCCTTCTCCCATATACCTTTCCAGTACTGTTCGGTTTCCAGCCTTGGTGGGTCTGCTCTGGTGTTATTACCCTGCCACTGAGCGGTTGTGTTGCGAACAGACGGTTTTATTCGTCTGGATTCATTATCTCGTGTGTACCTCTTTAGGCGGCTGGCCAAGGCTTGGAGCCTTTGTTTGGCAGTTTCCAGTGCTTCAGGTCTGGCATCTGGCTGTACCACCGGGGTACTTGTTTTTTCACCTCTCTGGGCCTCTGACAGTTGGCTCACTTCTCTCCTCACTTCCTTGATTTTAGCCTCTAACCGTCGTTCCATGGTGGGTCTTTGTTTCTCATGGCTCCCATGGTTCCTCTTATATCCAAGCATCTCTAGGATCACTGCTGCTGAAGTGTATATCAGCTCATTGGTTTCTGTGATGGTGAGGATCGCTCTCAATGCTGCATTCACATCTTCCAGGAGACTTTCAGATGGTACTTCACTTAGTCTCTGCAGGTGGTGTCGGGGTTGCCTTGTGTTCATTCGGGCCATGATCTTATCTTTCAGGTCAGTCGCTGCCTCGCTCAGCGTAATGCTCATTGGGGCTTCGTACCCAATCTCCGGATGGGGAGTTGATGTTAACTCCCCTCTGACCTGGCGTCCTGGCTCTTGCCGTAGCATATTTTGTGTTGTACCTCGTCAATCTCAAGTTGTGATGCAGTTGCCGTTGCGGATGTTTGGAACACTGAGCTACTAGTTGCTTAGCCGTAAGCTTGGACTGCGGGATTCGAAGTATCCATTTTTCCCACATTCTGTTCATGTAACCCCTCTGACTAGGGTCACTGGAGTAGTAGCATTCCAACAGAGCCTTGTTCTCGCATCTTGCCCATCTCCGCCTTGTTTCCAGTCGCCCACTTATCGTCAAGGTGCTCTGGTTCCCCAACACCTGACGCAGACCTTGTTTGGCCGGGCGGCGTCTGAACCGGCATCTCGTAAGTTTCATTCGCACTCATCATTGTATGAGGTTGGCAGTAGCTTGAAGGGTCTTGCCCAAGGACCCAGACTGGTTGTTGTTGGTAATTGCTCATTGCGCCCTTGGGGGGGGGGATTCGAACCCGGGTCCCCCATGTACCAATTGAGCTAACTAGTCAGCTCAGTCATATATATATGTATCTATATATATATATATATATATATATATATATATATATATATATATATATATATATATACACACATATATATATATATATATATATATATATACATATATATATATATATATATATATACATATATATATACATATATATATATATATATATATATATATATATATATATATATACATACATATATATATATATATATATATATATGTATCCTCCTGACTACCAGAAGAACAAAATATGTGTCCATATACATTTATTTATAAAATTCTCTCATATATATATATATACATATAGAATACTGAAAACATTTTTTTACAAAAAAAAGTATTTATTTTCCAGATATATCTGTCCACTATGTATTATTGAAACACATTCATATACTATATACATACAAAAACGGTTATAAATATACATATAGACACATGTTATACATGTGTATACTACATATATATACATACATGCACTTATATTTACCCATTCCCACTTATATTTTTATATTGTACCCATAACAATATTACATATGGAGTGATGGACGGCATTTTCCTATATATATATACATAAATATAGGTACCAAACATACCCATATATACTATACATACATATATTGGTATCATTGTATATAATACATACTATAATACGTCATCTATAGATATCAAAACATACATTATATATATTGTATGCACTATATGGAGATATACAGGTATATATATATATATCTATATATATAAATATATACTAATATATATCAGGATATATATATATGTATATATGGATATATATGTATATATATATATATAGATGAGAGAACAAGACTCTATTGGAATGTGACTACTCCAGTGACCCGAGTCAGAGGGGTTACATGAACAGGATGTGGGAAAAATGGATACTTCGAAACCCGCAGTCCAGGTTTACGGCTAAACAACCCCGACGCCAAGTCCTAAGGAGTCAGCTCAATGGAACAAGACCCAGGCAATAAACAGCTACGCCCTGCCAGTAATCAGATACACAACAGAAATCATAAGCCAGAGGAGGAGATACAGACACAGATGTTAAGACACAAAAGCTCCTGACCTGGAGGGACCACCCCAAATCCAGCCCCCTGAGACTGTACGAGCCGTAAGGAAGGAGGCCGAGGACTAGTGAGTGTGAGAGCCACAGTCCAGGATGAAACATCCAAGATCCACAAGTACATCCAGGACAAGGCCCCAACAGATGATCAGTGTCTCAGACAGTGGAGCAGAGGAAGAGGAGCTGGAGGAACCATCATGGAAGGACAAGCCCCTGCATGGGATGTACCACCGGATCTAGTGTGGATCTACCACACCAGACCAAAGAGGCTCCTGATCCAGCTCGTAACTGCAGGTGTAAGATGCTGCAGGGAAAACAAACATGGAGCGGCATAACATCTGTGCAGAGTACGGACTGGAAACCCCCAGGTCAAGAAACACCTCCAAAGGTCGTGGAGAATGATCAAGCCAAGATCCTGTAGGACTTCAGATACAGACTGACAGATGGAGATGGACCAACCCGACATAGTGGTGGTGGATGAACAACAGAACAAAGCCGTTGTGATGAACATCACAGAACCAAGAGAACATCAAGAAAAAAGAACATGAGAAACTAGAGAAATACCAGGGGCTCAAAGAAGAGCTGGAGAAGGTCTGGAAGGTAGTGATGGGCAACTGAGACGGAGCTCCAGAGCACATTTCGTTCTTTCTGAAACAAACTGCTCCGAAGCACTGCCTCGGAGCTTGTCTCGCAGCAGCCGCTCATGTGACCAAAGTGTCGGCGGATTATTGTATGACGTTAGTGGTGATTTTGGTGACTTTTGGCATTTGTTTCATTTTCAAAGGCATAGAAGAAAATAGAGTTTTGGGTTCACAAATCATGGGTTGTGTGCTGGTTTGTAATGCTTACATTTGTCCACTAGAGGTCAGTGTTACTTCAAGGCCTCAGACACATCGAACCATGAGGTGTCAATGCTTCACGAGGCTCCATTCGCCCATCGCTACTGGAAGGTGAAAGCATCTGTGCTGCCCGTGGTCTCAGTCCAGAAAAGTCCAGTACTAAGAAAAGCAAAGCTCCTATAGAAACTTCAAATGACACACTACCTGATTAGATCTATAATCTATGTCTAAATGTTGTAAAAACTAACACTGTACTGTATTAAAATTTCAACAAGAGCAAAAGTTACAGTGTAAGGTGCAGTCACATAACTCCCACTGGTTTAAAATCATGGGCCAGGATTTAAATCTCTGTAGAATATCCCCGGTTCCTTTTTTTCAGTATGAGTCTCCAGAGCGTCCTCAGTGATGGAGAACTGCCCTGTTTTTGGTTTCTCGTGTTATATTAAAATTCCCGTAATGTGAATGTTGTAAGCTGCAGCACATAATGTTCCATCATATCTTTAATCGTCATGTCCGACCTGAACAGCCTTGAGCAGCGCTTCCTTCTCCCCAAGCAGCTTCTTTTCTTTGGCTTTGGCTTTTCTTGCATCTCTGTCAGCTGCTCTCTAGAACATGACACAGGAGTTCTCATTGGATTTTATATAAAATCAACACACTTTCTAAATTAAAATAATGATGATAACAATAATAATAATAAGACCTTGTTTTTGTCTGCTGTGGCTCTGAGCTCCTGTAGTTTTCTGTCTGTGGGGTAAAGTTTCAGTCCCTCGTCGCACCATTTTAAGGCTTCTTCAAAGTTTCTGAGCTCTATGCAGCACTGGGCTCCTACAGCCACAGAAAAAGGGTTCAGTCTAATACACATTTGGTCCACACTGTGAACAAAACCTTAACCCTAACAGCTTTAAACAGCAAATTATGAACTGAGCACATCAAGAGTCATTTATAATTTATAACTGGGAGCAGAGATGTCATTTATATTTTAGAATTATGAGAATTATATAAAGTAATATCTGACCTTGTACGACACATTTTTTCTACTAACTCTTATAACAAACAGACATGAATGTGATTATTCATAAGCCTAACACAAGGGTTCTGACGGTTAAGGTTTGTAAATAATCCTCAAACAGTCTAAAATTTTAATTCTTCTATTTTTTGTTGTTACAATAATCTTAAATTTGAAAATCATTTTAAAACACACCTCTAACCAGGGCTTTGAGGTGATCTGGCTTCAGCTTCTTCGCAGCTGTAGCATCGTTTAACGCAGAACGCATATTACCTGAAAAAATAAAATCACTTCAAAAACCGTTACATAAAAAGTAACTTTAAAACATGTGAAATATCTTTACCCAGGTGAAAGTGCGCTGCAGCCCGGTTGGAGAAGAGGACTGTGTTTAGATCCTGGTTTTCGCTCTTCATGAGCAGAGCTGCGGAGTACGACACGACCGCCTTATTGTACTTCTTGGCTTTAAAGTAAGAGGTGCCTTCATTTTTCAGATCTTCAGCTTTTTCTACAAATACAGAAAAATATACGGTCCATGATGTAACTTTTCTAGTGGAGTGTCATCTACTTGTCTCCTTGGAGATGTTATTGCTTTGCCTCGTATGTTTCACAGTATGGCATTAAACTTCTATTTAAATACCTTTTACTCAGTCACAGATTCTTTTGTTTCATCTTGTTTTCACAGCAAGATGGATTCTCGTGATATCTGTAAGTTCACAAACTCAGGAGAATTCATCTTGAGATGCTCCTGCTGTGAGGCTCAGCGGGTCAGAGCCAAAACAATCCCAACAGACACACTTCAGCCTGTTTTATAGTCGAGTGTGCAGAGGTCGGGAGGACGACGAGCCTGTGCATTTGTGGACAGGGAAGATGTGCTTTTCTCTCACCAGATTTAACATGAATTTGTTCTGCTGCTACTGTGACACTTCGACCAATCAGAATCAAGTTCTGCGAGAGCCGTTCCAGACGGATAAATATGTAGAACTCAATTCAATCTGGTGTGAGCCAGGTTAACTTCTGTTGCTAAAAACATTCATTCTTACTGAGTGGGCTTGCCCTCCACAGATCTAACTTCAGCTATAAACAAAACTGTGAAATCATTATAATATTTATCCACCTACAAAAACATGTGAAAACCTAACATCAGTCTATAAAACTAACCATCACCAACTATTAGAATTTGTTGTTCAAAATCCCATTATAAACATTGTAAAGTACTCCAGCCTTTTCCTTAGGACCAAGTGTGAATAGTGTGAAATCCTAGTGTGAATTTCACTTCTGATACATATTTAGTCCTGATCTTTGCACAGAGCTGGGACGAACCTTCTGGGGAGCGGTCCTCATCATGGATCATCGACTGAAGAGCCACCAGTCCAGGGTATTTCTCTGGGTCAATTTCATCTGGAGCTTTGGTCATAAAAATAGGAATTCTGTCCATCTCCTAAAAGAACAGCAGATATTCTTAACAAGGCCGTTTCCAGAAAAATATAAAGAGCAGAAACAACAGAAACAGCGTAACCCCGTGGACTTTTGGAGCGATTTAAGATCAGACCAGAACAGAACATCAGAACAGAATATCAGAACAGAACATCAGAACAGAACATCAAAACAAAACAGAACATCAGACCAGAACAGAACATTAGACCAGAACAGAACATCAGAACAGAACACATCATACAGAACACATCATACAGAACAGAACACATCATACAGGAAACACGAGTCAGGATCTGATGAACATAAATATTTACTATTCTTAATTTCTCTCAAAATGATTCAACCAGACTGAAAACAACAGCACAGGGTGAGAAATGTTCAACAGACACACTTGATACGATTATTTTGTTGTTGTTTTTTTCCATGATTTACATTTTTTACACTTGGATCGTTCGTCACAGCTTCAAGGAAATAGGTGTTATTATAGAAAATAAAATGTTTTTCCCTTGAATGTGATATTACATTTCCTGTGATAGTTGTTACCTCTTCCCAGGTGTCCTCGTTAAACGCGTTTTTATATTTCTCCGTCTTGAATTTGTCAATAAACGCGTCCATCACGTCATCGTCGCTGTCGTTTGCCATTTTTGTTAATTTTATCCTGCAAAACTATCGCAAAACTTTAATATTCGTGAAAAAACAAAAGGGCAAAAAACAACAGCAGGTTTGGTATTTTCACACGTGAACTGTCGGTGCGCGGTGCTTGAGGTCCGTGTGAAAACAAGGTCAGGCTCAATGGTTCCGGGTTGATGTCGCCATGTCGCACTTTGTACAACAGAAAATAATCTCTTCTACTAATTAGATTGAATATAAAATAAAATAATCTCTTCTACTAATTAGATTGAATATAAAAATAATCTCTTCTTCTAATTAGATTGAATATAAAATAAAATAATCTCTTCTACTAATTAGATTGAATATAAAATAAAATAATCTCTTCTACTAATTAGATTGAATATAAAATAAGAGACATGAGGCACAAACTCTACTGCTGAACAAAAATGTACTTTAAGATGGGATCCGTAAATTCAAATTGTATTACATTAGTTAGTTAATTTAACTTAAAAGTACACTGCCTGGCCAAAAAAAAGGCCACACTCTGTATTATTTGGTTGTTCTTTATTTTTGATTATGGCTCATTCACTGTGACATTCTTTCGATTTCGCTTCTGACAGATTTATTTCCATCCAGTGCTGCATCAGTTTTTCTTGCAGATGTTGCATTGATGATGGTCGAGTCTGACGCTGCACAAAGCTTCTCCAGCACAAAGATCCTCTCTGGGGTTAAGGTCTGACTCTGTGGAGGCTCCATGTGTGAAAATGATTCTCCTGAACCTCTGTCACTATTTGAGCCTCATGAATCCTGGTCATGGTGGAATCTGCCCGAGCATCAGGGAAGAACAAATCCACTGATGGAATAACCTGGTCCTTCAGTATCTTCAGGTGTCAGCTGACCTCAGTCTCTGAGCACAGACTGAACATAGACCTGACTCGTACCTACAGGCTCGGACCTGTTTGTTTAGTTAAGTCCAGGTGGAGACTTTTTTTTGACAGAGCAAGACGCTTGTTTTGTCCTTTCATTTACTCACATCTATTTCTACTGCCAATACTGTAATAATGATCTTTAGCGTTTCAGGTCACAGGGCTGTAGATTCCCAGTCTAGACTTCCCACTCCCCAGACACCTCCTCCAGTGACTTGAGCTACACAATGATTTTTATATCTTGATCAAAAAAGTAGCCTGAACGTCACCTGAACGTCACCTGTACGTCACCTGAACGTCACCTGAACGTCACCTGAACGTCACCTGAACGTCACCTGAACGTCACCTGTAGATCACCTGTAGGTCACCTGTAGGTCACCTGTAGGTCACCTGTACGTCACCTGAACACCGCATCATACTTAAAGCTCCTGTATCACACAAACTGACTCTTGTAGCTTTGATCCATGTTCTAACGCTGTTTCCTCCTCAAAAACAGACCTGGAGCTGTGTTTTGTTTCATTCACATGTTTGAGTAAAACTTTATTATTAGTCTGTAACATCTCCAAAGCTCAAAATGCTCTGTTCCACCTTGTGATGTCATCAAGTGGTAGTTTTTAAGTGAACAGCTCCTTTTACCTTTAGTTCAGTCAAGATAAGTGGCAATTCCAGGGCTGAAATTATCCAGATGATTCTAGTGAAGGTGGAGTTTAAAAACGCAGTGGAGCACTTCCTGTATTACCACATGATGACATCACAAAGTGGGTTAAAGTGTTTTCAGTTTGAGAGAAGAACTCAGCCTAAAATGCACCGGGTTTGTGTGTTAAAATGTGAGAATAAAAAAAAAAAAACTCCAGGTCTGTTTGTGACGAGGAAATAACATTGATCAGAAAATAGAGTAATGTGGGCCCCCGGTGTAATGTGGGCCCCCGGTGTAATGTGGGCCCCCGGTGTAATGTGGGCCCCCGGTGTAATGTGGGCCCCCGGTGTAATGTGGGCCCCCGGTGTAATGTGGGCCCTCGGTTTGTGTGTAATCTGTGGGCCCTCGAAATAACATTGATCAGAAAATCGCAGTAACGTGGGCCTTCGGTGTAACGTGGGCCCTCGGTGTAACGTGGGCCCTCGGTGTAACGTGGGCCCTCGGTGTAACGTGGGCCCTCGGTGTGACGTGGGCCCTCGGTGTAACGTGGGCCCTCGGTGTAACGTGGGCCCTCGGTGTAACGTGGGCCCTCGGTGTAACGTGGGCCCTTGGTGTAATGGGCCTGGGGTGTAACGTGGGCCCTCGGTGTAACGTGGGCCCCTTGGTGTAACGTGGGCCCTCGGTGTGACGTGGGCCCTCGGTGTAACGTGGGCCCTCGGTGTAACGTGGGCCCTCGGTGTAACGTGGGCCCTCGGTGTGACGTGGGCCCTCGGTGTAATGTGGGCCCTCGGTGTAATCTGGGCCCTCGGTGTAATGTGGGCCCTCGGTGTAATGTGGGCCCTCGGTGTAATGTGGGCCCTTAAACAGTTTCCACAGTCCGCAGCAGATCCAAGAGACCATCTTTACCAAGAAACAAAGTCTCCCCATGTTTCTGGTAGATCACCTCAAACTTGGGCTGCTCCTCTAGCGCCCCCTGCCCTACGACGATAACATACGGATAGCCAAGTCTTTTAGCATCTTTGAGCCTTTTCCCAATGGTCATGTGAGTGCGGTCGTCCATGACAACCTCCCCTTTCAAATGAGGCAGGCTCCCTCCTAAACTGTGTGCGAGATCTTCAGCGATCGAGGACGCTTCATCTGCTTTGCTGCCCTTCTTAGGAGGTAGTACGCACACTTGGTAGGGCGCGAGCAGGTCCGGCCAGCGAATCTCGTCATCCGTTGATAAAACTTCAACCGCGGCAGCGAGAATGCGGGTGACGCCCAAACCGTAACAGCCCATTTCTGTAACAGTCGCTTTGTTTTGAGTGTTGCTGAATGAAGCGTTGAACATTTGCGAGTACTTTTTACCCAAATAAAACGTGTGACCCACTTCTATCCCCTTTGATTGTTCTAGGGTTCCTGTTTTGCATTTGGGACAGTGACTTTGGTCCAATGGCAAAGTTTCTACATTGGCAGAAAAGGAGCAGGATCTACACAACAAAAGCCTATCTTCACCGATATCTGCCGGAAGCTGGAATTCGTGAGAGAGCGTTCCTCCGATGTTTCCGGTGTCGGCTTGAACCTGAACGCACCGCAGGCCCAGGCGACTGAACAGTCGGGTGTAAGCGTCACACACAGACTCATATGTTTGAAACGCAGCTTCTTCGTTCACGTCAAAAGAATACATGTCCTTCATGTAGAACTCGCGGCCTCGCAGGAGACCAAACTTCGGCTTTGGCTCATCGCGGAATTTACGGGTGATCTGAAGGGACAAATTCAAAGATATTTTTATCAGTAATACAGAAGAATAAAAAATAAAACACTATTTATGTCACTGTGAATTATCAGGTCGTCTATTACAAACTGAAGTCCAAAGTTACATGAAATAACATAGAAATTACATTTGAATGGATCAATTGTTAATTAATATGATAATAATAAATTGGCCGAGCTAAAAATACAACAGTGGGTTTGGTCGATTCCTCATTAAACGTGTCCAAAGATGTTTTAATGTGGAACAGAAGAGGCAAACAAGATATGAGCAGTATTTACTCTAAAAATGTAAAAGGTCAGTGTCACTCGAACCCTGTGTCCATCTTAATGAACAAAACAGCCGTACTGTTCATTAAGATGAATTGATTTTATCTGGATGTTTAAATACTTTGTTCTTGCAGTAGCCATAAACAGTGTTTTATGAGTAAATGACATCATGTAAATAAAGAAATCGAAAAGTGTATGGTTTAATAAATAAGAAAGAAAGACAGAAAGACAGATACAAACAGACAGAGACAGATGGACAGACAGACTTTTTATTAACACCCGTGAGGGAGACTAAGGTGAGCAGTGGTGGTCTTATTATTCACAAACTGGGGGAGTTACGTTCAAGTGAACTCCTCAGGTACAAAGAGGAGGGTTAAAGTGGATAAAAACATTGTTGTGTCCTTGAGCAGGACATTTTACTCTCCTCACCTCCAGTCTCTATACGCACTGTTTGGATGTATGTATGAATGTGTAATAATGACGGTGCATTTACTGCAAATGAACTAAAACACCAACAGCCTGCACCGTACCTGGTAGAGCAGCAGGGGGAGCTGTCTGTGGGACAGGGTGGTTTGGTGGGACACTAGCGCCGTCACCGCCTCTTCGTGTGTGGGGCTCAAGCAGAAGTCGGCTCCGTGTCGATCCTTCAGCCTGAACAGCTCCTTCCCCATCAGCTCCCAGCGGCCACTGGTCCTCCACAGCTCAGAGGAGCAGAGACTGGGCATGTCCAGCTTCTGTCCCCCCACGGCCTGCATCTCCTCGTCTATCAGCCGCACCTGAGGTCAAACACTCAAATAAATAATAATAATTACACTGCACATTTCTTTCTATTTTTCTACTAAAAATAACTGCATAATTAGTTTATTATTATTGCACGAAAAAAAAAAAAAAGTCTCACCTCAAACTATGAGGCCATTTAACCATCCAAAAAGTGACTGCAAAATATAAAAATTCTAAAATGTTATATTAACTGTTGCGTCCACAGTCTCTGGGCCCTGCTCAACTAGGCCTGTCACGATCACACATGGTGAAGCGCGATATCTAGTTAGAGAGAAATAGAACGATAATATTTAAACTAATTTATGCCACAGACACAAAAATTAAGCAGGAGAATCACAGTGATGATAAATGTTTAAATATACAGTTTCATTAAAGGAGCCGCAGACACATTACCCATAGAAATGACCTTTTCAATCGTCAGCAGCTGGTTTTCATATTACAACAAAAATAAAACTTTCCTCATTATTACACGCGATAAATACTGAGTCCAAAATACAATGAATACACATAATTTACTGAGTGATAAGTGGAGTCCTACTAACGACAAGGTAAATGACAGCTAAACAACAGTCACCTGGACGTATATGAGGTCTTTTTGTTTCTCTTTAAAAAAAAAAAAAAAAAAAAAAACTTTTAATAAAATGAATGTCAATCCAGCAGTGCAGGTTTAACCCAGAGACACTGTTGGAGTCACACAGAGGATGAATGTGTGACTCTGTAAAGTACATTTTAACCTTAACCTTAAAATGTCACTTTGATCCTCTCACCAGTTTCTCCATGGCGCGCACAGTGGCGGGGAGGTAGTAGTAGCAGCCTGGGTTGGAGGGGTAGATGAGTCCCGCCTGCTGCATGAGCCTCTGGCTCTTACAGGTTTGCTCCCCCTGCAGGCGGCTGTCGGGTCCTACATCGCGCAGGTTTGAGGGCTGGTACAGGCGCGACACCAACGGCAGGGATCGAGGACGAGAGACAGGAGGAGAGAGAGGAGGAGAGACAGGAGGAGAGACAGGAGGAGAGACAGGAGGAGAGACAGGAGGAGAGACAGGAGGAGAGACAGGAGGAGAGACAGGAGGAGAGACAGGAGGAGAGACAGGAGGAGAGACAGGAGGGGAGGAGGAGTGGGTCCTCTGGAGGAGAGCCAGAGGTCGGTGGAATCGCTGCCAGGCTCTGGGCCAAAGCCGGTGCACTACAGGCTCCATAGGGACTCCTCTGGTTTCTTCTAAAAACAGAGAAAACATAGGACATTCATTTATTGAGATTTCATGAATTTGCCTGGAATGTTCCACAGTATGATTAAGCACATCCAGCTCCAAGGAGACAAACAGATTTTACATAGTTACTGGTCCGATCAGTGGAGAGAAGAGCCTGCTCACTATAAGAGCATGTTCTCCAAAGTCATCTGAGCTGTAAGTTACACAGTCCATCTTTAACCATCTAAATATGAAGCACAGAGATTCATAAATATTTTGTTTGTTTTCAAACAAACGGGGGGACTGTGTATGGCACAGGCTTAGACCTTTGGATGTATATATCATCACTCTCTATATATCTGTATATTATACCTCTGTGTGTATATATAATCACTGTATATAATGTATAACTCTGTACATACATTTACCTCTCACCTCTCCTCGTCTGTCCTTGAGCTTTTCTCTGTGTATATCCCTGTAAATATATATTTTTTGTATAGATTACACCTCTCTCTTCTCTCCTCATTTGTCTTTGTGCTCTTCTCGATATATAACTCTGTGTATATATATATAACTCTGTGTATATATATATATAACTCTGTGTGTATATATTCTTGTCCACATTACACCTCTTTCTCTTCTCTCCTCGTTTGTCTTTGTGCTTTTCTTCTACGCGGAGCTGAAAATCCTGAACCACCTTGAAAAACAGAGGAAATATATTTCTAAGAACTTACCACTGTAAACAAACTAAAGCTCCTCTGTGGGATATTTTAGCTGTAAATCCAAAACATTCTCACGTTATGACACAGACCACGCCGCACGTACTTCCGCACGTCCAGACGTAGCACGTCGTGACGTACTTCCGCACGTCCAGACGGAGCACGTCGTGACGTCTTTCCGCACTCAGAGGTTGCCAGATCATATTCTCAATTCTCAGGACATGGCAAAAATATATCAGCAATTAAAGAGCTGTTCTGTCTTAATATAATATGTTTGAACATTAGCAACAGTTTAATGCATTTTAAAACATCCATCCATGATGCTGTCCTTTTGGTTAAGCTAACAGTCATTAGCGAACAGCTCATTGGCTAAGCTAAGAGCCCATAGGCCAAGTTATCAGCCCATAGCTAATAATCCATCGGCTAAGCTCACGGTACATGGCTAACAGTCAAAAAATACTTCCAGTTGAGACTAGTGAATATATGCAAAACAAAAAACAATAATTGTATTTTAGTTCATTCAGGCTATTTATTTATTTGTTTGTTAGGCCTGTACTATTATTTATCGTATGGGCTCAATGCCTCAGTCGTCCAGGTCTGATCCATAGTAAAAGAAAAATATAAAATCTGTCACTGGACAAAAAGTTGTAGGAGTGAAGACGTTTGGCTGCTCATCCAAGAGGCGTCTTCAGTTCAGATCAGATTACTGCTGGACACTGAAACTCAAAGCACCTATTGTTTACAGGTTCTGTTTGAAAGAGAAGTCTACTGAGCTACAGTAAGTGTGCACTGTGCTTCAGACATACAGCCAAAATGTCTACTCCAGTAGGCAGATTTTATATTTTTCTTTTACTATTTAAATCAGTGTAAAGTATTTAAAGTATTCCTGTAGAACAGGGGTCTCAAACTCAAATTAGCTGGGGGCCGCTGGAGGCAGAGTCTGGGTGAGGCTGGGCTGCCCCCCCAAAAAAAAAAAAAAAAGTCATTTTTATTTACAGCACAGTATAGTATTTGCTGTCTTTCTATAATACTGTGCTCATTTTTTTATCTACGAAAGTTTGAACTTTGAGAGTGTTTAAAAAAGAGAGAAATGTGAGAAAATGTTAAAGCTCGTCTGACGGTGCGACCCTATAACTGGTCCGGGTTACCGGGGACTGTTATTGCGGTTGCACAGGTGTCACTATGTGACGCAGACACAGGAGGAGCACTGAGCTCTTTACTTTTCTTTTATCCCACCACATAACCATCACTTTGATTTATTTTGTCAGAGAGAGACCTCATATGAACTCTCTAAGTGCCATTGACGTGCGTGTGTTAATATATGAATATATTTATGTACATTTATATACGTACATTATGTACATTTATATACGTGTAATATCCCACTGAACAGCGTTGTGTTGTGAACAACGCGCTCGGACGAATGTGGCGTGTGCTCAATAGAAACGAGGCACCAGGCACAGAATATAACCCTCCATGGCAGCGCTACAGTAACTTTCACTCAATGAGAAATGTTTCTCAGTAGATTCGTTCAGCTCCGCACACAACACTGTAAAGTGCCACATGTCAAACTCGCGGGCCGCATTAACATTAAAGTTTCATATCAAGGCGGGGGCCGCAAACTACAAGCCCGAGGGCCGCAATTGGCCCGCGGGCCGCGAGTCTGAGACCCCTGCTGTAGAACAATTCAAACATTATGTAAAACAGTCATGGGCACTGTCTGTATTGATCCTTTTAAAGATCTTGTGAGTCAGTTCTGTGCTCTCATCTCATTGTTGACATTATATTCAGCAGAAGTTAATGTGCTTTTTCTACCTTTATAACAATTAAGGTCGGCCATTTTGGGCCATTACTCCCTCAGTCAGTCGATAACATGGTGCAGATGGCACTCTCTCCTCGAGCCTTTTGAAAGTGATGGCCCTAAATAGAAGCTAAACCCACAAAAGATAACAATAGTACATCAGTCCTACAGAGGTCTTTACTGGGTGCTGTGTGCACGCACACACACACACACACACACACACACACACACACACACACACACACACACACATACACACACATACACATACACACACACACACACACACATACACACACACACACACACACACACACACACACACACACACACACACACACATACACACACACACACACACACACATACGCACACACACACACACACCACACACATACACACACACACACACACACACACACACACACACACACACACACACACACACATACACACACACACACACACGCACACACACACATACGCACACACACACACACACACATACATAAACACACACACACATACACACATACGCACACACACTCACACACACACACACACCACACACACACACATACGCACACACACACATACACACACACACACACATACACACACACACACACACACACATACACACACACACACACACACACACACATACACACACACACACACACACATACACACACACACACACACACATACACACACACACACACACACACACGCACACATACACACACACACACACACATACACACACACACAGACAGATGGTCCTGTTTTAGTCAGGGGGACACGTCTCTGCAGGATTTGAGTCCCTGGTTGTAGTGTGTTACTGATGGTGCCTTTGTTACTTTGGTCCCTCTGCAGGTCGTTCACTAGGTCCCCCGTGTGCTTCTGGGAGTTTTGCTCCTCGTTCTTGTGTCATTTTGACCCCACGGGGTGAGATCTTGTGGAGCCCCAGATGGAGGGAGATTATCAGTGTCTTTCTTCCATTTTCTAATAATTCTCCACAGTTGATTTGTTCACACGAGCTGCTCACCTGTTGCAGATTGAGTCTTCAGCCTGGTGCAGGTCACAGTTTTGTTTGTGGTTCCTTTGACGTGTCTTTGGTCTTGGCCATAGTGGAGTTTGGAGTGTGACTGTTTGAGGTTGTGGACACGTGTCTTTTATACTGAGAACGAGTCAAACAGGAGCCATTAATACAGGGAACGAGTGGAGGACAGAGGAGAAGAGAAAGAACAACTTACACGTCTGTGAGACACAAATCCCGCCAAATACTTATTTTACAGAGGAATTTACCAATGAATTCATTAAAAATCCTACAGTGTGATTCCCTGATTCTTTGATGAAATGATGAAAATTATTTTTTTTTAAGTGGGAGAACTTGCACAAACTGGTGGCTGACTAAATACTTTTTTGTCCCCACTGTGTGTGTGTGTGTATATATATGTATATATATATATATATATATATATATATATATATATATACATATATCAGCGGTCGGGTGAGGCAGGTGAGGCAGTACCTCACCTGCCTCACCACAGAGAAAAATAAATTAAATTGTTATATTTATCCAAATTTGTGCTATAAAGTTATTTTCTATTTTACTTTGCAATTTTATTCTTTTTTTTACTCAAAATCGCTGAATTTTTGCGTTTACCGTTGAAATCCTGAGAAGAGAGGACACGCGGTGAGGCACAGGCCGTTCGTGCCTCACATGGACTGACTGTGCTTAGACCACAGCGGCTGTGAAAAGTCGCCGAGTGAGGCACGCAGTTACCCTGCCTCATGTTAGGGGGCGCTTATGAGCCCAGGGATTCTTGTAACTCCCACAGAATAGGGGCCACAAACTACAATTTAGAGTTAGCAAGTCAACTTTAGCAATTCACTTTTTTCTTCATGTCTAGCCCTACTTTTTAAATGGAGGAAGATACATATTAAAGCTCAGTTTTCTAAACTGGACTTTGGGTCGAAGCAGGAGGTTAGAATTAAAGGACCAACGCTAAAGGAGCTAAAAGGGTTTGCTCCAGACGACGGGACAAAGACTCGCTCTTTTCAAAATGGTAAGAACTTGAATTACTTAAATCCATTGAAAATTGGGGAACCAGAATAAGGATAAAAACAATACAAAACCAGCTTTTTATTTCATACTATTAGAGCTATTTCATACGGACTTTGATTTTTAAATTGTTTTTTATTCTGGCCCCAAGTCACTGGGAGAGAAACTGACCCGGGACAAATGTGAGACACTGGGTTTATATGTTTGTAAATCTGACTGTGACTCACGTCACTGACATATATAAATTAAAAAAAAAAAAAAAAAATCTCCTCCTCACCCTCCGCGGGTGGTCTTTATCCCCTCTTTTTCCACGCTCGGGACCTCTACCAGAGGCCTGGGAGCTTGAGGGTTCTGCGCAGTATCTTTGCTGTTCCTAGTACTGCACTTTTCTGGACTGAGATGTCTGATGTTTCTCCTGGGATCTGCTGTAGCCACTCCTCCAGTTTGGGGGTCACTGCCCCTAGTGCTCCGATGACCACGGGCACCACTGAGGCCTTCACCTTCCAGGCTTTCTCCAGCTCTTCTTTGAGCCCCTGGTATTTCTCTAGTTTCTCATGCTCCTTTTTCCTGATGTTCCCATCGCTTGTCATCGCCTGGAAGGTGAAGGCCTCAGTGGTGCCCGTGGTCATCGGAGCACTAGGGGCAGTGACCCCCAAACTGGAGGAGTGGCTACAGCAGATCCCAGGAGAAACATCAGACATCTCAGTCCAGAAAAGTGCAGTACTAGGAACAGCAAAGATACTGCGCAGAACCCTCAAGCTCCCAGGCCTCTGGTAGAGGTCCCGAGTGTGGAAAAAAGAGGGGATAAAGAGACCACCCGCGGAGGGTGAGGAGGAGATTATTATTATATATAGACTGAAGTCATCACCAGACGGTCAGCGGCCAGGCGTCTGAAACAGTTACACTCGGGAGCGGGACAGTGGACAACATGTGAATAGCAATGAACAAACTGAATAGTAAATGTTGTTGATAGGAAAACTTACACGTGAATAATGTGGTCTACAGATGTTAAAAGGTCCCTGTGGCCAAGTCTTATCTCCACACACATGCAGACACACGCAGACACACGCATGAGCACACACTCCTGGATTCACTTTTGCTTTAATGTCAGCCCAGGTTTCCAGAACTTGAGTCTATAGTTGCGTCTATATTTAGTGTTTTTATAGCAACAAGCATTATCACATTATCTCCCCCTCGAGAAAGGTTGGACTTTCCACTCTTCTGGCATTGCTCATGGGGAGAGGTGGCGAGCTGGTGTGGGCTCATAGCCCCACAGCTCAGCTGCCACGTTTTGGAGTTCTCGCTGGTGAACGAGAGGATCGCATCCCTGTGTTTTCGGGTCGGGGACAGGTCTCTCACTATTGTGTCAGCCTACGGGCCAAACAGCAGTGCGGAGTACCCGGCCTTCTTGGAGTCCCTGGGTGGGATACTAGACAGTGCACCGACTGGGGACTCCATTGTTCTACTGAGGGACTTCAACATCCACGTGGGCAACCTGAAGAGTTGTGACTGGGAAGAACGGCCTCCCTGATCTGAACCCGAGCAATGTTCTGTTATTGGACTTCTGTGCTGGTCACAGTTTGTCCATAACGAACACCATGTTCGAACACAAGGGTGTCAATCAGTGCATGTGGCACCAGGACACCCTAGGCCGGAGGTCGATGATCAACTTTGTTGTCGTGTCATCTGACCTTCGGCCGCATGTCTTGGACACTCGGGTGAAGAGAGGGGCAGAGCTGTATAGCAGAAACCTGGTGGTGAGTTAGATCTGCTCATGGAGCCCTCTGTAAGCAGTGTCTTCAACTCACGCTTCTCCCACATCCCAGAAGAGGTTGGAGACATGGAATCCAAGTGGGCTATATTGTCCACCTCCATTGTCAATGCAGCTGCTCATAGATGTGGTCACAAGGTCTCTGGTGCCTGTCACTGTGGCAATCCCTCAACCCCGTGGTGGACGCCACAGGTAAGGGATGACGTCAGGCTGAAGGAGTCCTATCAGACCCTGTTGGCTTGTGGGACGCTTGAGGGAGTTTCCAGGTACTGTCAGGCCAAGCATGTTGTAGCCTGTGCATCCGCAGATGCAAAAACTCTGGGTTGGGAGGAGTTCAGGGAAGCCATAGACTGTCACACAGCCTCAAAGAAATAATGGCCTCAGGAGGGGAAAGGAGTGCGGACTTCGACTAGGGATGTTGTTGGACGGTGGAAAGAATACTTTGAGGATGTCCTCAATCCCACTGTCACGTCTTCCGAGGAGGAAGCAGAGACTAAGGGCTTGGAGGTGGACTCATCCATCACCCTGCCTGAAGTCAGTCACTCCTCCAGGCTAGGGTTAGATCTGAATGAGATCTTTCACGATTATCTTAAATCTCTGGATGTTGCCAGTCTTATGTAACACGTCTCTGCAACATCGTGTGGTGGTCAGGGACAGTGCCTGTGGAATGGCAGACCAGGGCAGTGGTTCCTCTGTATAAGAAGGGGGACTAGAGGGTGTGTCCCAACTACAGGGGAATCACACTCCTCAACCTCCCTGGTAAGGTCTATTCCATGGACTGGAGAGGAGAATTGACCGACTGGATTCAGGAGAGGATGGTTTTCATCCTGGTCACGGAACACGGACCAGCTCTTATACTCTCCATCAGGTCCTTGAGGGCTCATGGGAGTTTGTCTGGGCTGGAGTGTTTTGAGATTAGCTCTTCTAAATCCGAGGCCATGGTTCTCGACCGGAAAAACGTGGCTTGCCCTCTCCAGGTGGTGGAGAGTCCTTGCCTCCAATGGAGGAGTTTAGTATCTTGGGGTCTTGTTCAGGAGTGATGGTTTTTTGGCGCTGGAGATTGACAGTTGGATCGTTGCTGCATCTGCAGTGATGCAGTCGCTGTATTAGACTGTTGTGGCGAAGGAGCTGGGGTCCAAAGACAAAGCTCTCAATTTACAGGTCAATCTATGTCCTTACTCCTCACTATGTTATATCTTTGGTCATGAACCTTTGAACAAGATGACCAATTATGACTTTGGGGAACGATGACGAGTTTCCGCCAGGGTGGCTGGGCGCTCCCCTACAGATAGGGTGAGGAGCTCCAGTCACACATGGAGGAGTTTTCGGAGTAGAGCCCACTGCTCCTCCCACCAGGAGGAGGCCCTGGGGAAGGACCAGGACATGCTGGAGCTGGAAGAAGATGTGTGTGGAGAGAGAAAGTCTGGTCCTCCCTGCTGAAACTGCTGCCTTCACAACCTGGCCCCAAGCCCTACAAAGGTAAACAAACAAACAAGCTTTAACGCACAGGTCCTCCTTGAGTCTCTACGGAGATGTTCCTGTCTGAATTAATCAGGTGATGCCACCAGGCAAAGTCACAGGTTTAGATCTGTGGAGAGGTGAGTCAAAGAATAATAACAATAAGAAGGCATGTTTTTTTCTTTCTTTTTTAACTCATGAAAACTGTTTTAAATCCCATTTGGTAATGCTTTGGTTTAATCTTGACTATTAAAGTCTTGACTATGCCTTTATTACCTGAACACGACAGAAACTGACACAAAACCAGTTTCCCAAGCCCAGTCTGCATGTGTTGGTCGTAAATGTGAGTGCAGAATTAAAGTACACCAGAGCAGACATAAGTGAATGAACGACCTCCTGCTGATTCCACCTGATAAACTGGACCAAAACGTCATAAACCTGGTTCAGAACTAGGCTCAAAGAGGACTCACAAATACAAAAATAAAATACAGAATATAAAACATATATGATAAATCTGTGGTGATGTATGTACAGGCCTGGTTCCCGATAATCACCACATGACTCATGGTCCCGGACGTGAAGCTGGAACAAGTCAACTCAATATTTATCATGCACAGTTTCTTTACAATAGTCAGATCAGGTCTGAAGCCTTTAATGAGGTTCTCCTTTTAAAATGTGTTACTGGGATTTATTCAGCTTTGGAGTCAGAAGACATGAAGTAGTTTCAATATTATCGTTGATCCCAATATTCTCTGTATTAAAATATGACGTTCAAACCATCCTGGTCACGGAACACCGGACCAGCTCTATACTCTCCATCAGGTCCTTGAGGGCTCATGGGAGTTTGTCTGGGCTGAGTGTGAAGCAGCCGGGATGAGAATTAGCTCTTCTAAATCCGAGGCCATGGTTCTCGACCGGAAAAACGTGGCTTGCCCTCTCCAGGTGGTGGAGAGTCCTTGCCTCAAATGGAGGAGTTTAAGTATCTTGGGGTCTTGTTCAGGAGTGATGGCAGGATGGAGCTTGAGATTGACAGTTGGATCGTTGCTGCATCTGCAGTGATGCAGTCGCTGTATTAGACTGTTGTGGCGAAGGAGCTGGGTCCAAAGACAAAGCTCTCAATTTACAGGTCAATCTATGTCCTTACCCTCACCTATGGTTATGAGCTTTGGGTAATAACCAAAATGACAAGATGAAACGAGTTTCCGCCACAGGGTGGCTGGGCGCTCCCCTACAGATAGGGTGAGGAGCTCAGTCACACAGGAGGAGTTCGGAGTAGAGCCACTGCTCCTCCCACCAGGAGGAGGCCCTGGGGAAGACCCAGGACATGCTGGAGCTGGAAGAAGTGTGTGTGGAGAGAGAAGTCTGGTCCTCCCTGCTGAAACTGCTGCCTTCACAACCTGGCCCCAAATAAAGTTAAACAAACAAACAAGCTTTAACGCACAGGTCCTCCTTGAGTCTCTACGGAGATGTTCCTGTCTGAATTAATCAGGTGATGCCACCAGGCAAAGTCACAGGTTAGATCTGTGGAGAGGTGAGAATAAGTCACAATAAGAAGGCATGTTTTTCTTTCTTTTTTAACTCATGAAACATGTTTTAAATCCCATTTGGTCACTAATGCTTTGGTTTAGTCTTGACTATAACAGGACCTGACATGGCTGCCCTTTATTTTCATAACACTGACACAAACCAGTTTCCCAAGCCCAGTCTGCATGTGTTGGTCGTAAATGTGAGTGCAGAATTAAAGTACACCAGAGCAGACATAAGTGAATGAACGACCTCCTGCTGATTCCACCTGATAAACTGGACCAAAACGTCATAAACCTGGTTCAGAAATAGGCTCAAAGAGGACTCACAAATACAAAATAAAATACAGAATATAAACATATATGATAAATCTGTGGTGATGTATGTACAGGCCTGTCCGATAATCACCACATGACTCATGGTCCCGGACGTGAAGCTGGAACAAGTCAACTCAATATTTATCCTGCACAGTTTCTTTACAATAGTCAGATCAGGTCTGAAGCCTTTTAATGAGGTTCTCCTTTTAAAATGTGTTTACTGGGATTATTCAGCTTTGAGTCAGAGACATGAAGTAGTTTCAATATTATCGTTGATCCCAATATTTCTCTGTAGTAAAATATGACGGTTCAAACCATGTTATCATGACAGGTCTGTATAGTCCAGTATCACCTCAGTGTGTTTATACATAAATACAACGATGTTCTAGATGTGTCCAGGACCAGGGCTGCTCAAGGTAAGGGTCAAAAGTGAGAGAAGGGAAGGATCCAGGTCCACAGAACGGGATTATCTGAAATACCAGACAAGAACCGTAACCATAACCCACAGCAATGACCAGATTACAAGGATAAATAGTCCCTTTACAGCCTCTCATTTTGAAGATATATACAGCCAAAGCTCCTGACGGGTTCAAAGACGGATCAAATGCAGAGGGCAAATGTCTGTGGAACCCAAGGCTTAGTTGTAGTAGTACTACATGTATCGCAGCCATATTTGTAGTAGTAAGTTGTTTTTGGTGAGAGTCGACTCATTATCTCTTTATATTGTCACTTATCTCCATCTGCCTCTATATATTTTTGCTCTTTAAACTCCATGGCGTGACTAATGGCGTCCTTAAAGGTCGTGGCTAAAACAGCTCCCGCAGACTTTTGTGTTTCATGGTTTGTTAATTTTAACGGTTGAATCAGGAAGTAAACAAAGTCCATCTATTTAACCCAATGGAGTCACAGTGTTTTGGGAGAACAAATATTTTAACTGCACCAATGTCATTTCATAGTGACCATATATGGGTATGTATATGACCATATATGGTCATGTAAATGAGGAGTCCAAAGAGCGACTCATCAGTCACGTCATTAGCAGATCTTTAACGAGGCTGTTCCATAGAGTCAGCACTGTAAACATGGGCCATCAGCTGCAGTGAATATGGGCCATCAGCAGCTGTAAACATGGGCCATCAGCATCTGTAAATATGGGCCATCAGCAGCTGTAAATATGGGCCATCAGCTGCAGTGAATATGGGCCATCAGCAGCTGTAAATATGGGCCATCAGCAGCAGTAAATATGGGCCATCAGCAGCTGTTAATATGGGCCATCAGCATCTGTAAATATGGGCCATCAGCTGCCGTGAATATGGGCCATCAGCAGCTGTAAATATGGGCCATCAGCAGCTGTAAATATGGGCCATCAGCATCTGTAAATATGGGCCATCAGCAGCTGTAAATATGGGCCATCAGCAGCTGTAAATATGGGCCATCAGCAGCTGTAAATATGGGCCATCAGCAGCTGTAAACATCAGCATCTGTAAATATGGGCCATCAGCAGCTGTAAATATGGGCCATCAGCAGCTGTAAATATGGGCCATCAGCTGCAGTAAATATGGGACATCAGCAGCATTAAATATGGGCCATCAGCAGCAGTAAATATGGGCCATCAGCAGCTGTAAATATGGGCCATCAGCAGCAGTAAATATGGGTCATCAGCAGCTGTAAATATGGGCCATCAGCAGCTGTAAATATGGGCCATCAGCAGCTGTAAATATATGGGCCATCAGCAGCAGTAAATATGGGCCATCAGCTGCAGTGTAAATATGGGCCATCAGCAGCTGTAAATATGGGCCATCAGCAGCAGTAAATATGGGCCATCAGCAGCTGTTAATATGGGCCATCAGCATCTGTAAATATGGGCCATCAGCAGCTGTAAATATGGGCCATCAGCAGCTGTAAATATGGGCCATCAGCAGCTGTAAAATATGGGCCATCAGCATCTGTAAATATGGGCCATCAGCAGCTGTAAATATGGGCCATCAGCAGCTGTAAATATGGGCCATCAGCAGCTGTAAATATGGGCCATCAGCAGCTGTAAACATGGGCCATCAGCATCTGTAAATATGGGCCATCAGCAGCTGTAAATATGGGCCATCAGCAGCTGTAAATATGGGCCATCAGCTGCAGTAAATATGGGCCATCAGCAGCAGTAAATATGGGCCATCAGCAGCTGTAAATATGGGCCATCAGCAGCTGTAAATATGGGCCATCAGCAGCAGTAAATATGGGTCATCAGCAGCTGTAAATATGGGCCATCAGCAGCTGTAAATATGGGCCATCAGCAGCATGGGGCCATCAGCAGCAGTAAATATGGGCCATCAGCAGCTGTAAATATGGGCCATCAGCAGCTGTAAATATGGGCCATCAGCAGCTGTAAATATGGGCCATCAGCAGCTGTAAATATGGGCCATCAGCAGCAGTAAATATGGGCCATCAGCAGCAGTAAATATGGGCCATCAGCAGCTGTAAATATGGGCCATCAGCAGCTGTAAATATGGGCCATCAGCAGCAGTAAATATGGGCCATCCGCAGCAGTAAATATGGGCCATCAGCAGCTGTAATATGGGCCATCAGCAGCTGTAAATATGGGCCATCAGCAGCAGTAAATATGGGGCATCCGCAGCAGTAAATATGGGCCATCAGCAGCTGTAAATATGGGCCATCAGCAGCAGCTGTAATATGGGCCATCAGCAGCTGTAAATATGGGCCATCCGCAGCAGTAAATATGGGCCATCAGCAGCTGTAAATATGGGCCATCAGCAGCTGTAAATATGGGCCATCAGCAGCTGTAAATATGGGCCATCAGCAGCAGTAAATATGGGCCATCAGCAGCAGTAAATATGGGCCATCAGCAGCTGTAAATATGGGCCATCAGCAGCTGTAAATATGGGCCATCAGCAGCAGTAATATGGGCCATCCGCAGCAGTAAATATGGGCCATCAGCAGCTGTAAATATGGGCCATCAGCAGCTGTAAATATGGGCCATCAGCAGCAGTAAATATGGGCCATCCGCAGCAGTAAATATGGGCCATCAGCAGCTGTAAATATGGGCCATCAGCAGCTGTAAATATGGGCCATCAGCAGCTGTAAATATGGGCCATCCGCAGCAGTAAATATGGGCCATCAGCAGCCTGTAAATATGGGCCATCAGCAGCTGTAAATATGGGCCATCAGCAGCTGTAAATATGGGCCATCAGCAGCTGTAAATATGGGCCATCAGCAGCTGTAAATATATGGGCCATCAGCAGCTGTAAATATGGGCCATCAGCAGCAGTAAATATGGGCCATCCGCAGCAGTAAATATGGGCCATCAGCAGCTGTAAATATGGGCCATCAGCAGCTGTAAATATGGGCCATCAGCAGCAGTAAATATGGGCCATCCGCAGCAGTAAATATGGGCCATCAGCAGCTGTAAATATGGGCCATCAGCAGCTGTAAATATGGGCCATCAGCAGCTGTAAATATGGGCCATCAGCAGCTGTAAATATGGGCCATCCGCAGCAGTAAATATGGGCCATCAGCAGCTGTAAATATGGGCCATCAGCAGCTGTAAATATGGGCCATCAGCACAGTAAATATGGGCCATCAGCAGCAGTAAATATGGGCCATCAGCAGCTGTAAAACTGGCCATCAGCAGCTGTAAATATGGGCCATCAGCAGCAGTAAATATGGGCCATCAGCAGCTGTAAATATGGGCCATCAGCAGCTGTAAATATGGGCCATCAGCAGCTGTAAATATGGGCCATCAGCAGCAGTAAATATGGGCCATCCGCAGCAGTAAGTATGGGCCATCAGCAGCTGTAAATATGGGCCATCAGCAGCTGTAAATATGGGCCATCAGCAGCTGTAAATATGGGCCATCAGCAGCAGTAAATATGGGCCATCCGCAGCAGTGTAATATATGGGCCATCAGCAGCTGTAAATATGGGCCATCAGCAGCTGTAAATATGGGCCATCAGCAGCTGTAAATATGGGCCATCAGCAGCTGTAAATATGGGCCATCAGCAGCTGTAATATGGGCCATCAGCAGCAGTAAATATGGGCCATCCGCAGCAGTAAATATGGGCCATCAGCAGCTGTAAATATGGGCCCATCAGCAGCTGTAAATATGGGCCATCAGCAGCAGTAAATATGGGCCATCCGCAGCAGTAAATATGGGCCATCAGCAGGCTGTAAATATGGGCCATCGCAGCAGCTGTAAATATGGGCCATCAGCAGCTGTAAATATGGGCCATCAGCAGCTGTAAATATGGGCCATCATCATCAGCTGTAAACATGGGCCATCAGCATCTGTAAATATGGGCCATCAGCAGCTGTAAATATGGGCCATCAGCAGCAGTAAATATGGGCCATCAGCAGCTGTAAATATGGCCATCAGCAGCTGTAAACATGGGCCATCAGCATCTGTAAATATGGGCCATCAGCAGCTGTAAATATGGGCCATCAGCAGCAGTAAATATATGGCCATCAGCAGCTGTAAATATGGGCCATCAGCAGCTGTAAATATGGGCCATCAGCATCTGTAAATATGGGGCCATCAGCATCTGTAAATATGGGCCATCAGCAGCTGTAAATATGGGCCATCAGCAGCTGTAAATATGGGCCATCAGCAGCAGTAAATATGGGCCATCAGCAGCTGTAAATATGGGCCATCAGCAGCTGTAAATATGGGCCATCAGCAGCTGTAAATATGGGCCATCAGCAGCTGTAAATATGGGCCATCAGCAGCTGTAATATGGGCCATCAGCATCTGTAAATATGGGCCATCAGCAGCAGTAAATATGGGCCATCAGCAGCAGTAAATATGGGCCATCAGCAGCTGTAAATATGGGCCATCAGCAGCTGTAAACATGGGCCATCAGCATCTGTAAATATGGGCCATCAGCAGCTGTAAATATGGGCCATCAGCAGCAGTAAATATGGGCCATCAGCAGCTGTAAATATGGGCCATCAGCAGCTGTAAATATGGGCCATCAGCAGCTGTAAATATGGGCCATCAGCAGCTGTAAACATGGCCCATCAGCAGCAGTAAATATGGGCCATCAGCAGCAGTAAATATGGCCCATCAGCATGCTGTAAATATGGGCCATCAGCAGCAGTAAATATGGGCCATCAGCAGCAGTAAATATGGGCCATCAGCAGCAGTAAATATGGGCCATCAGCAGCTGTAAATGGGCCATCAGCAGCTGTAAACATGGGCCATCAGCATCTGTAAATATGGCCATCAGCAGCTGTAAATATGGGCCATCAGCAGCAGTAAATATGGGCCATCAGCAGCTGTAAACATGGGCCATCAGCATCTGTAAATATGGGCCATCAGCAGCTGTAAATATGGGCCATCAGCAGCTGTAAACATGGGCCATCAGCAGCTGTAAACATGGGCCATCAGCATCTGTAAATATGGGCCATCAGCAGCTGTAAATATGGGCCATCAGCAGCTGTAAACATGGCCCATCAGCAGCAGTAAATATGGGCCATCAGCAGCAGTAAATATGGGCCATCAGCAGCTGTAAACATGGGCCATCAGCATCTGTAAATATGGGCCATCAGCAGCAGTAAATATGGGCCATCAGCAGCAGTAAATATGGGCCATCAGCAGCAGTACATATGGGCCATTAGCAGCTGTAAATATGGGCCATCAGCAGCTGTAAACATGGGCCATCAGCATCTGTAAATATCCCCCTCAGCAGCTGTAAATATGGGCCATCAGCATCTGTAAACATTGGCCATCAGCAGCAGTAAATATGGGCCATCAGCAGCTGTAAATATGGCTACTGTTGTGATCACAGCTGCCCTGGGGCAGACTGACAGAAGTGTGTTGCCAAAGGGGCACAATGACAGAATTCTGAATCCCCTCTGCCCCTTCGTGGCTCGTTGCTTTTCTTTCAGTCGGACTCAGCTCAGATGAGATAATCACTGGAGTCTTGCTGCGTGGCGTCCCTCTCAAACGGTGATACCACAAAAACCTGCTGTTGCATCATAAGTTCTACTTAAATGATTTTTATATGAAAATGGGGGACTATGATATTCAGTGTTTGTTATGACATGATTGCCCTGCCATCTGTCCATCCACTCCTTGATAATGAGATTGTGTTTGCGTGACAGAGGCAGAGCTGACGGAGGAGGAGGTGGAGACTGTGATGGACACTGATGGAGCACTATATAATGTCTTTAACAGGATGCTCTGCACGACTGTTCAGGATGTACAAGGCCCTGCTGCCCGCGGTCCTGCTGCTGTGCGCGGCCCTGAGCGTGGCCCAGGCTCAGGCCGAGGTCAAGGCGGTGAAGCTGTGTGGGAGAGAGTTCCTCAGGGCTGTGGTCTACACCTGTGGAGGCTCACGCTGGAGACGAGAGGAGGGTGAGGGGAGTTTTAAATACATGTCCTTATTTGATTCTTTGTTTGTTGTTGATTATTTCTTTTCTTGCAGTAGGTTTTTTCTATTTATCAGTAGTTTAAAGAAATATAACTTTTTGATTTTTGCAATAGAAAGGTTCAGTAGGACTCTGACGTAGAATTGGCAGGTGAATTTCTCTAGTGCCCCTCTCTGTGTCCCTCTCTTAACTCCTGAACTGGAGCCACAGTAAGAAAGAGTCTGCTCCATGTATCCCCTCTCTCCCCTCCTCTCTCTCTCTGCTCTCTGTCCTGCTCTCCTCCTCCCTCTCTCTCCTCCCCTCTCTCCTCCCCTCTCTCTCCTCCTCTCTCCCTCTCTCCTCCCCTCCCTCCCCTCTCTCCTCCCCTCTCTCCCTCTCTCTCCCCCTCTCTCCTCCTCTCTCTCCTCCCCTCTCTCCCCTCTCTCCTCCCCTCTCTCCTCCCCTCTCTCCCCTCTCTCCTCCCCTCTCTCCCCTCTTTCCTCCCCCCCTCTCTCTCTCCTCTCTCCTCCCCCTCTCTCCCCTCTCTCCTCCCTCCCCCTCTCCTCCCCTCTCCTCTCCCCCCTCTCTCTCCCCTCTCTCCCCTCTCCTCCCTCATCTCTCCCCTCTCTCCTCCCCTCTCTCTCCCTCGCTCTCCTCGCCTCCTCCTCTCCCCCTCTCCTCCCTCTCCTCTCCCCTCTCCCTCCCCTCTCTCCCTCTCTCTCCCCTCTCTCCTCCCCTCTCTCCCCCTCTCTCCTCCTCCTCTCTCTCTCCTCCCCTCTCTCCCTCCCTCTCTCTCCCCTCTCTCCTCCCCTCTCTCCTCCCCTCTCTCCCCTCTCTCCTCCCCTCTCTCTCCCCTCTCTCCTCCTCTCCCCTCTCCTCCCCTCTCTCCTCCCCTCTCTCCTCCCCCTCTCTCCCTCTCTCCTCCTCTCCCTCCCCTCTCCCCTCTCTCCTCCCCTCGCCCCTCTCTCCTCCCCTCCTCCCTCTCTCCTCCCCTCTCTCCCCTCTCTCCTCCTCCTCTCTCCCCTCCCCTCCTCTCCTCCCCTCCTCCCCTCTCTCCCCCCTCTCCCTCCCCTCTCTCCTCCCCCTCTGCCTCCCCTCTCTCCCTCCCCTCTCTCCTCCCCTCTCCTCCTCTCCCCTCTCTCTCCCCTCTCTCCCCCCTCTCTCCTCCCCTCTCTCCCCCCTCATCTCTCCCCTCTCTCCTCCCTCTCTCCTCCCCTCTCTCTCCCCTCTCTCCTCCCCTCTCTCCCTCCCCCTCTCCTCCCCTCTCTCCCCCTCTCTCCTCTCTCTCCTCCCCTCCCTCTCCTCTCTCCTCCCCTCTCTCTCCCCTCTCTCCCCCTCTCTCCCCTCTCTCCCTCCCCCTCTCTCCTCCCTCTCTCTCCTCTCCCTCTCTCTCCTCCCCCTCTCTCCCCTCTCTCTCTCCCCTCTCCTCCCTCCCCTCTCCCTCCTCTCTCCCCCCTCTCCCCCCTCTCTTCCCTCTCTCCTCCCTCTCTCCCCTCCCCTTCTCCTCCCCTCTCCCTCCCCTCTCCTCCCCTCTCTCCTCCCCTCTCTCTCCCCCTCTCTCTCCCCCCCTCTCCTCCTCCCCCCCTCCTCCTCCCTCCTCTCCCCTCCCTCTCCTCTCCCCCCTCCCTCTCCCTCTCTCTCCTCCCCTCTCCTCCCCTCTCTCCTCCCCCTCTCCTCCTCTCTCCCTCCCCCTCTCTCTCTCCCTCTCTCTCCCCTCCCTCTCCCCTCTCTCCTCCCCCTCTCTCCTCCTCTTCCTGCTCCCCTCTTCTCCTCCCCTCTCTCCTCCCCCTCTCCCCTCCCCTCCTCCCCTCTCTCCTCCCCTCTCTCCTCCCCTCTCCTCCCCTCTCTCTCCCCTCTCTCTCCTCCCCTCTCTCCCTCTCCCCTCTCTCCTCCTCTCTCTCCTCCCCTCCCTCCCCTCTCTCCTCCCCTCTCTCCCCCTCTCTCTTCTCCCCTCTCTCCTCCCCTCTCTCCTCCCCTCTCTGACCCCTCTCTCCTCTTCCCCTCTCTCCCCT
This sequence comes from Periophthalmus modestus, assembly GCA_019594935.1. Lineage (NCBI taxonomy): Eukaryota > Metazoa > Chordata > Actinopteri > Gobiiformes > Gobiidae > Periophthalmus > Periophthalmus modestus. Next base: position 98,568 of record JAIEZT010000007.1, on the reverse strand, counting down.
CTCCCTCCCTCTCTCCTCTCTCTCCTCCCCCCTCCCTCCCTCCCCTCTCTCCTCCCTCTCTCCCCTCTCTCCTCCCCTCCTCTCCTTCCCCTCTCTCTCCCCCTCCTCTTTCCTCTCCCCTCTCCTCCTCCCCTCTCTCCCCCTCTTCCCTCCCCTATCTCCTCCCCTCTCTCCTCCCCTCTTATACATCTCTCCCTCTCTCCTCCCTCTCTCATCCCCTCTTCTTTACCTCTCTCTCCTCCCCTCTCTCCTCCCCTCTCTCCCTCTGTTTCCCTCCCCTCTTCCCTCCCCTCTCTCCCGTGTGGATGATGTTAGGTGACTCATTTACGGAGCTGTGACACTTACAAGATTATGACATTTACCATTTACAAATCTCACTCATATATTTCGAGCTTTATATATTCATATCAGCCTCATTTCACATTTATATATTTATATATTTACATTTACATTTATATATTTTATATATTTATATATTTATACATTTATATATATATATATTTATACATATTTATACATTTATATATTTACACATTTTATATTATATATTTATATATTTATATTTATTTATATTTACACATTTATACATTTATATATTTTACATTTATTTATATATTTATACATTTATACATTTATATATTTACACATTTATATATGTATACATTTATATATTAATATATATATACTTTATATTTATTATTACATTTATACATTTACACATTTATACATTTATACATTTATTACATTTATATATTATATATTTACACATTTATAAACATTTATACATTATATATTTATATATTTAGTTTATACATTATATATTTACACATTTTTACATTTTATATATTTATATATTTACACATTTATACATTTATATTTAAACATTTACACAGTTTAACTTTAGTGAGTTTACTTTAGTTATAACTTTACACATTTATACATTTTTACTTTAGTGATATTTAATATTTACACAGTTATACATTTTTAACTTATAGTTTTTACTTAGTATTTATATGATTTAAATTTATGAGTTTATACTTTAGTGAGTTTAACTTTAGTGATTTTAACTTTAGAGTTTAACTTTAGTGAGTTTAACTTTAGTGAGTTTAACTTAGAGAGTTTACTTTAGTATTTTTAACTTTAACATTTTAGAGTTTAACTTCAGTTAGTTTAACTTTTAAGTGAGTTTACTTTAGAGTTTAACTTTAGTGAGTTTAACTTTATATATGAGTTTAACTTTAATTTTATATATTTAGACATTTAACTTTAGTGATTTAACTTTAGTTTGAGTTTAACTTTAGTGAGTTTAACTTTAGTGAGTTTAACTTTAGAGTTTTAACACATTGAGTTTAACTTTATACTTTAGTGTTTTACTTTAGAGTTTAACTTTAGTGAGTTTAACTTTAGAGTTTAACTTTAGAGTTTAACTTTAGTGAGTTTACTTTAGAGTTTAACTTCAGTGAGTTTAACTTTAGAGTTTAACTTCAGTGAGTTTAACTTTAGAGTTTAACTTTAGTGAGTTTAACTTTAGTGAGTTTAACTTTAGAGTTTAACTTCAGTGAGTTTAACTTTAGTGAGTTTAACTTTAGTGAGTTTAACTTTAGAGTTTAACTTTAGAGTTTAACTTCAGTGAGTTTAACTTCAGTGAGTTTAACTTTAGTGAGTTTAACTTTAGAGTTTAACTTTAGTGAGTTTAACTTTAGTGAGTTAACTTTAGAGTTTAACTTTAGAGTTTAACTTTAGAGTTTAACTTTAGTGAGTTTAACTTCAGTGAGTTTAACTTCAGTGAGTTTAACTTTAGTGAGTTTAACTTTAGTGAGTTTAACTTTAGAGTTTAACTTTAGAGTTTAACTTTCAGTGAGTTTAACTTTAGTGAGTTTAACTTTAGTGAGTTTAACTTTAGTGAGTTTAACTTTAGTGAGTTTAACTTTAGAGAGTTTAACTTTTTAGTGAGTTTAACTTTAGTGAGTTTTAACTTTAGAGTTTAACTTTAGTGAGTTTAACTTAGTGAGTTAGTGAGTTTTAACTTTAGAGTTTAACTTTAGAGTTTAACTTCAGTGAGTTTAACTTTAGTGAGTTTAACTTTAGAGTTTAACTTTAGAGTTTAACTTCAGTGAGTTTAACTTCAGTGAGTTTAACTTTAGAGTTTAACTTTAGTGAGTTTAACTTTAGTGAGTTTAACTTTAGTGAGTTAAACTTTAGTGAGTTTAACTTTAGAGTTTAACTTTAGATTTTAACTTTAGTGAGTTTAACTTCAGTGAGTTTAACTTTAGAGTTTAACTTCAGTGAGTTTAACTTCAGTGAGTTAAACTTAAGTGAGTTTAACTTTAGAGTTTAACTTAGAGAGTTTTAACTTTAGTGAGTTTAACTTTAGAGTTTAACTTCAGTGAGTTTACTTCAGAGAGTTTAACTTTAGTGAGTTTAACTTCAGTAGAGTTTTAACTTCAGAGTTTAACTTTAGAGTTTAACTTTTAGAGTTTAACTTTAGTGAGTTTAACTTTAGAGTTTAACTTCAGAGAGTTTAACTTTAGTGAGTTTAACTTTAGAGTTTAACTTCAGTGAGTTTAACTTCAGTGAGTTTAACTTTAGTGAGTTTAACTTTAGAGTTTAACTTCAGTGAGTTTAACTTTAGTGAGTTTAACTTTAGTGAGTTTAACTTTAGAGTTTAACTTTAGAGTTTAACTTCAGAGAGTTTAACTTTAGTGAGTTTAACTTTAGAGTTTAACTTCAGTGAGTTTAACTTCAGTGAGTTTAACTTTAGTGAGTTTAACTTTAGAGTTTAACTTTAAAGTTTAACTTCAGTGAGTTTACCTTTAGAGTTTAACTTTAGAGTTTAACTTTAGTGAGTTTAACTTTAGAGTTTAACTTCAGAGTTTAACTTTAGAGTTTAACTTTAGTGAGTTTAACTTTAGAGTTTAACTTCAGAGTTTAACTTTAGTGAGTTTAACTTTAGTGAGTTTAACTTTAGAGTTTAACTTCAGTGAGTTTAACTTCAGTGAGTTTAACTTTAGAGTTTAACTTTAGAGTTTAACTTTAGAGTTTAACTTTAGTGAGTTTAACTTTAGTGAGTTTAACTTTAGAGTTTAACTTTAGAGTTTAACTTCAGTGAGTTTAACTTCAGTGAGTTTAACTTTAGAGTTTAACTTTAGAGTTTAACTTTAGTGAGTTTAACTTTAGAGTTTAACTTCAGAGTTTAACTTCAGTGAGTTTAACTTCAGTGAGTTTACCTTTAGAGTTTAACTTTAGAGTTTAACTTTAGTGAGTTTAACTTTAGAGTTTAACTTCAGAGTTTAACTTTAGTGAGTTTAACTTCAGTGAGTTTAACTTTAGTGAGTTTAACTTTAGTGAGTTTAACTTCAGTGAGTTTAACTTTAGAGTTTAACTTTAGAGTTTAACTTCAGTGAGTTTAACGTCAGTGAGTTTAACTTTAGAGTTTAACTTTAGAGTTTAACTTCATCCTTTAATGTGATGGTCTCCTGCCTAATGTGTGTCTGTGTGAGAAGTACATCTTTAATCCCACATCACTGTTTCCTCCTTATGCAGCTTTAACCTGTTTTGTCCCCTGACAGATGGGCCCCTCAGTGGGGAGTCTCTGCTCGTCTGGGGCCCTCACATGGAGCTGAGGAGGAGGGACATGAACAGTATCCTGACCTCACTGTGCTGCTCGATGGGCTGCAGGAAGAGTGACCTGTCCCTGCTCTGCTGAGGCCCCCACAACAAGGATCACAATACTCTGTCAGTACTGTCAGTACTGTCAGTACTGTCAGTACTGTCAGTACTGTTAGTACTGTTAGTACTGTCAGTACTGTCAGTAATATCAGTACTGTCAGTACTGTCAGTACTGTCAGTACTGTCAGTACTGTCAGTACTGTCAGTACTGTTAGTACTGTTAGTACTGTCAGTACTGTCAGTAATATCAGTACTGTCAGTACTGTCAGTACTGTCAGTACTGTCAGTACTGTTAGTACTGTTAGTACTGTCAGTACTGTCAGTACTGTTAGTACTGTTAGTACTGTCAGTACTGTTAGTACTGTTAGTACTGTCAGTACTGTCAGTACTGTTAGTACTGTTAGTACTGTTAGTACTGTCAGTACTGTTAGTACTGTTAGTACTGTTAGTACTGTTAGTACTGTCAGTAATATCAGTACTGTCAGTACTGTCAGTACTGTCAGTACTATCAGCCATGTACCATTCTGCATCACTGTTCTCTGGAATTGGATTAAAGGGGCACTATGGAACTTTTCTGCTGGGGTCCACCAGATGCCTGTCGTCATAGAGATTGTTCCACAGTGTGGCATTAAACTTCTCTTATGTATATTACATGTTGGTGTTACCATACTGTGAAGGGGCTCGTCTCTCCACAGATCTTACCTGTACCTTGTCCTGGTGTGTTTAATGCCATACTGTGGAACATCCTGTGGATAAGTGGTCAGGCCAGAAAAGTTCCACAGTGCAGCTTTAGCATGTTTGGACGTGTTTGTGAACATATGTGTTTGTCTGAAGTGAATCACTGCGTTTTTATAGTAACTGTGAATTTAAAAGTTCATTTATTATTTTATAAAGGCTTTGAATCTTCAGTTTGTCTTCAACTTTTGTCTTTATGTCAATTCAATTTAAGTTTATTTATATGGCACATTTAAAAATAACCTCAGACCAAAGTGCTTCACATAAAATAACTAAACACATAAAACATCACACAATGAGGTATAATTACATCATACAAAAAATACAAAAGCTTCCAGAATAAAACATAAGATAAGGTCTCTGGACGAAAATGAGCCCAAACTGGTTACTCCAGTTACACACGGAAACATGCTGCACAAACATCTTCTTCTTTTGTTAAACATCAGGAGGCGGAGTCTGGAGAGATCGTCCCACAGACAGAAAACTCTTTATCTTTTGAGTTTTGACTTTCATCAAAGTTGAAGCAAATCTCAATAAAATGAGATTTATAATTGAAAATAGGTCAAGTCTAGGCTGAGTTCCCATTAACGTCCCATTAGATTTTTATTATTTGTGGGTCCAGGTTGGTCCAGATTTTGCCCAGAATCAGTGAGTTCTAGTGTTTGATCCGAGAGCTTCACAGATGGAGCAGAACCAGACAAAATGACGAGAATAACACAGCAGGAGCCTGGAGTGAGACATGTAGCACTTTTATTGTTTGGAAAGAAGCAAACTCATTTTCCAGGTTCATCGGAGCGTTGTTGATACTGTACAGATGGTTTGCATGTTTTCAGACACACAGTACACAGACACGCCCCTTCTGCATAGACTTATTATTTTGAATTGAATTAGTCTATGGACACAACAACAGCCTGGTACAGCGCCATCTAAAGGCAGACTAACCTCATGTCAGAGGGACGTGCATATTTCACTGCTGGAACAGATCTGTATGATGTCTTTTATTAGTTTTATATATATTTTTAGATAACGCTGGACCAGTCTTTGTACAAAGAGCTTTCGGTCAAACATGTTCCAGTACAAACATGGCCGACAGAAAGTTGATTCAAAATGTGACATAATGTTTTTATTATAACATCATAGTCATGTGCATTGAGATAAGTACAGATCATTTGTTCATGTCGACAGTCAGAGCTTTCAGGAAGTTCTACAATAAACAAATATATAACATTTGTATTTTTTAGGCCTTTAAAAAATATTCAGCTTATTCTGCGAAAAAACAACAGACTCGTCCAGGAGCTCACACAAAATATAAAACAAAACAACTCACTTTGCATTCAACTCATGTCATCTCACAGAGACAAGTATGAAAGGAGAGAGCCGCATGAAGATCGTGACTCTGTTCAGATCAGAGCGAGGCTACGACGCAGGGTCAGGGTCACTGTCCAACACTAGAGAACTACACTATACCCTGTGTTTGAGGGTCAGGGTCACTGTCTAACACTAGAGAACTACACTATACCCTGTGTTTGAGGGCTGGGGTCAGGGGTATATAATCAGTATATAGCCCTGTAGAGTCAGGGTTATATACTATAATTACTATAATAAGATACTATCAGGCTCTTCAGTCAGGTGGAACACTACAGGAGAACATATATTTATATAAATACATTTATATCTCTATGACCAGTGCCAAAACATAGGTTGTTCAAATACTGATAAAATATATGTTGAAATGTCCCCAGTCCCAGTATATCTAAACTGAAACCAGGAGTAAACCAGGACTAGACCAGGACTAAATCAGAACTAAACAAGGACTAGAACAGGGCCAAATTAGAACCAATGTGAACGCAGCCTGAACCCAGCCAAACCCTGAGATCTGAACAGAAGCACGAGGCTACCCACATAAGTGTGACACAGAGGATTTGTCATTTGAATCAAATAAACAGCTGGTTTTAGTCACAGACTCTGCTGCAATCACACGCCACTGCCACTGCCACGGCCGCCGCCGGCCGCCGCCGCCACCGCGGCCGCCGCCGCCACCGCCGCCACCGCCGCCACCGCCACCGCCGCCACCGCCGCCACCGCCACACTCATGAGAGGATCAGTAACTACAGTAACACTGCTTTCACAAAGCATCAACACAGCATCCAGATAGTCATGTTTTTCTTTAAATTACCCCACTCCCCACATAGAGCTCAAATCTCCCCCCACATAGGGCTCAAATCTCCCCCCACATAGGGCTCAAATCTCCCCCCACATAGAGCTCAAATCTCCCCCCACATAGAGCTCAAATCTCCCCCCACATAGAGCTCAAATCTCCCCCCACCTGCCCCACATAGAGCTCAATCTGTTGCACTTGAGTTAAAAAATTATATTTGAAATAAATTCAAAAATTATACCTTATACTGTACACGTGTTACCAACTACACAGATAACAAAAAGTTCAAATATTTATACCTTTAAGGGAGTTGTCGTATCATTCCACCTCTATACATAAACAGAACCACGTTTTATACATAAACAGAATCACATTTTATACATAAACAGAATCACATTTTATACAACAAGTTTATTTGTCAATAAATAAAAATAGATGCTCTCATGTACTCTGGAGTCTAACACTGCTGCCATGGCAACAACAGGAGGACAATACGAGGAACACCAAACGCCCTGTATATAAGAGACCTATAGAAGGGATCCAGTGACTTTATACATGACTTTTGTTCTATAGAGGAGCTCTCTGCAGCTGCCTGACCTCTGTGTCCATCATTGTAATCCAAATAAATGCATTTGAATGAGTCGATGGAGCTGGAGTGACCCAGTATTAGAGAATAAGTACACTGTAAGAAGGCCACCAAACTTAAAATTACACAAATGTGTTATCGATGTCTTCTACATTTTATTTTGGTAATAAATATAAAATAATAAAAGGCAAATCTCACCAGCTTTGAGCCAGGCAGCTGCAGTGAAACTCCCAAAACACTACCACATTTTGACCAGGAGATGGAGGCAGAGGCACAGACTGCGAAACAGGAATTAGGAAGAACCCAGTGATTGAACGCAGCAGTACAGACGATGTGAAGGTGAATGGTACAAATACGATGAGACGTGAGGTTTGAGAATACTGCTGGCAGACTGTGGAGCTGTCCAATGTCCAACAGGGACCCCTCAGCCTGGAGGGACACTTTCAGGGACCCCTCAGCCTGGAGACGCCTTCAGGGACCCCTCAGTCTGGAGACGCCTTCAGGGACCCCTCAGCCTGGAGACGCCTTCAGGGACCCCTCAGCCTGGAGACGCCTTCAGGGACCCCTCAGCCTGGAGGACCCCTCAGCCTGGAGACGCCTTCAGGGACCCCTCAGCCTGGGGACGCCTTCAGGGACCCTCAGCCTGGGGACGCCTTCAGGGACCCTCAGCCTGGAGGACCCCTCCCCTCAGCCCTGGAGGAGACCCCTTCAGGGACCCCTCAGCCTGGGGACGCCTTCAGGGACCCTCAGCCTGGAGACGCCTTCAGGGACCCCTCAGCCTGGGGACGCCTTCAGGGACCCCTCAGCCTGGGGGACCCCTCAGCCTGGGGACGCCTTAGTTATCTGCCAAGTACTTTCCTGCAAAAACAGTGAGAAACAGACCTGATTCTCTCATGGTTATTGTTAAAGATGCACTATGTAACTTTTCTGGGGGAGGTTTGGCCACCTGCTTATCTCCATGCTGATGTTTGCCTGGAATGCCTGGAATGTTCCGCAGTATGGCATTAAACATATCCATTATCTTCATGGAGACAAGCAGGTGACACCACTAAGTATATGGGTCAGTGTTCATTTTTATTTGACTAAATATCTCCATGTATCTCCATATGTCACATTCTTATCGTCATTGTTTTAAAGTAAAAAGTCTCACTGACCTGCAGCAAACCTCTTCTTGATGAGGGAGAAGCGGTATCCCGGCCCAGCCAGTTCGATATCACAACCCGACAGAGTGCTGCCTTCACTGGTGAACTGTACGGCCAGAGGAGCCGGTTTACTGGGGCCCTGTGTCAGCTGGAACCGAGCCAACAACGATCCCACCCCTGAGATACAGTTTGGGACATTTAAAGACGTGGACATGGTCCAACTCAACTTACCAACTAAAAATACAGAATTATCAACCCATTTATAGAGAGTGAGACTTAACACTACGGCTGTAGTCTGTCTGTGATCTCAAACAAACGGCATCCTACATAATCCCTTTATTATTTATTATTTATATAGTCCGTTTATTTATTTTAATATTCTAAAATCAATGGTCAGGTGGTTTCCTTGTACATATCTTAGTTATAGTAATAGTTATGTTATTTTCTTGTAAACAGCAGCTGTAACTAAGCTTCAGTCTATGGTCCTGTCCATGTTTCAGACACATGTGTGCACTCCCTCAGACTGTCAGTAGGGGGCTCTGTTGCACTGAAAATGCCGAATTCAGCTGTTTATAATGGATCAGTCAAACAACGACAGTCTCTAGGCCCATCTTGTCCTCTGAGAATCACCTCTCTATTCTATTTGGGGTTTCACTTACTCAGAATTCTCTCTCAGACACAAAAGTACAATTTGTTTGATAATGATTTGTAAATTAAACATTTATAAAGACCTCATTACCTCCGTTTTCAGATTTTAGTGAGATATCAGGGATTTTCCAAAGGATTCTCTGTTGCTCTGCGTTCCTGTGTGCAGAAAAAATACATGACAATAGGCGTCATTAGGAGAAAAAATAAAAGCATCTCAAGTTTCACATAAAATATTTACACACGGCAGTCGAGCCCTGACAGTGTTTACAGCCACATTAAAGAGCTCGTGTTGTGCTGAACGTGTCGACCTTCTGTTCCCTCATCAAAAACATACTTTTGAATTCACACCTAAATCTCACTCATTCTCACCTTAAGACATCAGTCATTTCAGTGTCAAAATGTCTTCATCTTAAAAGCTTACAGCTATTGCTTTAGCCTCATTTAAACTGTTAGAATAATGGTATTTTGTGAGCACAGAAATAAGAGAGGAATAACTTGAACCAGAATTACATAGAATAAACAGAAGTTTTCAGACTGTTGGCACAATTCCACCTGTGCAGTGGTTCTCAAAATGTCTTCCAAGAAAACTAAAAAAGCACTTTGTAAATCCTTCTGCTGGTCTCCCTGTTGTTATTATGCCTGAAATGTATGTGTGTAATCCTCAGTAAAAACATAAAATCTGTCAACTCCTACAGTGAAAATGTTTTGCTGCTCATCAAAGTCGATTTGGATGAGCAGCGAAACATCGACGTGGATGAGCAGTGAAACGTTAGCGTGGGTGAGCAGTGAAACATCTTCAATCCTACAACTTTTGCCGAGTTGACAGAGTTTATGTTTTTCTTTTACTTTTGCCTGGAATGTTCCACAGTCTGACATTAGATTCTATGGAGATAAGAAGGTGACACTACCAGGTAAACAATAGTGCTAGCCAGTATGCTAGTAGCCAGTATGCTAGTAGCCAGTATGCTAATAGTCAGTATGCTAGTAGCCAGTATGCTAATAGCCAGTATGCTAGTAGCCAGTATGCTAATAGTCAGTATGCTAGTAGCCAGTATGCTAATAGTCAGTATGCTAGTAACCAGTATGCTAATAGTCAGTATGCTAGTAGCCAGTATGCTAATAGTCAGTATGCTAGTAACCAGTATGCTAATAGTCAGTATGCTAGTAGCCAGTATGCTAATAGTCAGTATGCTAGTAGCCAGTGTGCTAATAGGTGAAGGGCACCCATTAGGGGCCTGAATGATTATGCTAAGATTATTCTGACCAGAATTGAAGTGGCAGATTTTTCTTTTACTACCACCAGGTGAGATCTGTGGAGAGGCGTATGCTCACTGTATGCATATTTTTCAAGGTATTTTGGACCAAAAAAAAAAAAGCTCTATGTTTACTTCCACACTGTGGAACATTCTAGGCAAAACCATAACATCTCCACAGAGCCAAGAAGGTGTCAGACCCACCAAAAAAGTGACAAAGTGCCCCTTTAAAACAGAAGCTCATACCAGGCAGCAGGAGGCAGCACAGCCTGGAGTTTGGACACGCCTCCGTCCACCGGCACCAGAAACTGGACATTGTTTAGCGCTGTAGGTGTCGCCATGGCGTCCCCGTTGTACTTGTAGTCTATCCTCAGGTCAGTGCTGGACGCGTCACATCTCCAGCTCACCGCCAGATTCAGAGGCGTGGAATGAAGACCCTGAACAGAGACCTGCGAAAACACGAGTCTCCTGAGTGTTTCATACTCCACCGCTCTCTTTATCTCTCTATCTCTGTCCTCTCTCACTTCTCTCTCTTTATCTCTCTATCTCTGTCCTCTCTCACTTCTCTCTCTTTATCTCTCTGTCTCTGTCCTCTCTCACTTCTCTCTCTTTATCTCTCCGTCTCTGTCCTCTCTCACTTCTCTCTTTATCTCTCTGTCTCTGTCCTCTCTCACTTCTCTCTCTTTATCTCTCTGTCTCTGTTCTCTCTCACTTCTCTCTCTTTATCTCTCCGTCTCTGCCCTCTCTCACTTCTCTCTTTATCTCTCCGTCTCTGTCCTCTCTCACTTCTCTCTCTTTATCTCTCCGTCTCTGTCCTCTCTCACTTCTCTCTCTTTATCTCTCCGTCTCTGTCCTCTCTCACTTCTCTCTTTATCTCTCTGTCTCTGTCCTCTCTCACTTCTCTCTTTATCTCTCCGTCTCTGTCCTCTCTCACTTCTCTTCTCTCTCTTTATCTCTCTGTCTCTGACCTCTCTCACTTCTCTCTCTTTATCTCTCTGTCTCTGACCTCTCTCACTTCTCTCTCTCTCTCTTTATCTCCGTCCTCCTCTCACTTCTCTCTCTTTCTCTCTCTGTCTCTGACCTCTCTCACTTCTCTCTCTCTCTCTCTGTCTCTGTCCTCTCTCACTTCTCTCTCTTTATCTCTCTGTCTCTGACCTCTCTCACTTCTCTCCTCTCTCTTTATCTCCGTCCTCTCTCACTTCTCTCTCTTTATCTCTCTGTCTCTGACCTCTCTCACTTCTCTCCTCTCTCTTTATCTCCGTCCTCTCTCACTTCTCTCTCTTTATCTCTTTCTGTGGCTCTCTCCTCTCTTAAATCTCTCTCTGGTTCTCTTCACTCTCCTTCTCTCTTTCTCTCTCCTTTCTCTCTCCTTTCTCTCTTCTCTCTTCCTTCTCTCTCTTCTCTTCTTTCTCTCACCTGATATTTGAGCATGTCCACGTTGTAGTATGTGGCTTGTGGCTTCTGCTCTGAGACTTTCTTCAGATGCGTGATCAGGTTTGGCATATTCACCCAGAAGTTCTTGGAGTCGCCGTTGGTCGCCGTGGTGTGGTCGCTAGGGACAAGATGCATTTAGTCTCACTGTGGAACATCATTATACTAAAAGTCATTTCTACTTGGGAAATGTGGGGGAAGTGTCTTGCTTAAGTAAAAGAACATTTTTAATCACTGGACAAAAAGTTTTGGAGTGAAGACGTATTGCTGCTCATCCAAGACGCTTCAGGTCAGATTATTTCTTCAATTCTGGTCAGATTATTTCTGGTCAGATTATTTCTTCAGTTCTGGTCAGATTATTTCTGGTCAGATTATTTCTTCAGTTCTGGTCAGATTACTGCTGGACACTGCCTTATATCTGTCTGAAGGGAGGAGCTAGGTACACTGAAGCTAACACACCTGTTTTCAGGTGTTTGTTTGTAGGCTAGGTCATACTTAGCATAAGTGCATTAGCATAACTGAGGATGGAGTTATAATTAGGAGGCGGATGATGTCTAAGGCCCCCATTTCTGTTCTAAGGAGGATTGTCTTTCCTAACAAAAGTATCTTCTTTAACTCCTCTCAAACTATTTCTTTTCTCTGGCTCAGATCTGAAACTCACTCTCTTCAGAGGAGGTTAGTGTCTTTGAGATGGAAATGCACAGCAGACTGGGGTCCTGAGGTGCTCTCACGGCGGGGTTAGTACATTCTCTTATGCAGTTGCTGTCTAGTTTCTATATATAACGCTCACTGCAGGCACATTTGTTTGTTTGCAGCTCGGGATTTTGCCCCTGAGACTGGGATTAGAAAGATGTCTTGCCTAAACACACAACAGTGTGGTTGGAGCTGAAGACCTGCCGAATTTTGAGTTGGTGAAGGAGCACTGAACTGAAGTAGTAATATTAAAATATTAATCTCCCGGTAGAATAAGAGAATGAGCTGAGTCTTGAGTCTTTTTGGTGGTAAACAACGCGTCGAGAACGAAGTTTTCTTGACAAGAGCCAAACCAACACACCTGTTTTTTTACAGAAAAACTGATTAGTTCAATCCATTGAAGGTGTCAAATAAGTAATTGAGGCAAACCAAATACAAATGTTAGTGTGAGTATAGTAATAATAAAAGCACATGTAGATGAGAACAGTGCTGAGGTTGTGTTCTGATTCAGGGCTGAGGTCGTGTTTGAGGCTGAGGTCATGTTCTAGTTCTGGGCTGAGGCCATGTTCTAGTTCTGGGCTGAGGTCATGTTCTAGTTCAGAGCTGAGGTCATGTTCTAGTTCTGGGCTGAGGTCATGTTCTAGTTCAGGGCTGAGGTCATGTTCTAGTTCAGAGCTGAGGTCATGTTCTAGTTCTGGGCTGAGGTCATGTTCTAGTTCAGGGCTGAGGTCATGTTCTGGTTCGAGGCTGAGGTCGTGTTCAGGGCTGAGGTCATGTTCTGGTTCAGACCTGAGGTCGTGTTCTGGGCTGAGGTCATGTTCTGGTTCAGACCTGAGGTCGTGTTCAGGGCTGAGGTTATGTTCTGGTTCAGGGCTGAGGTCGTGTTTGGGGCTGAGGTCATGTTCTGGTTCAGGGCTGAGGTCATGTTCAGGGCTGAGGTCATGTTCTGGTTCAGACCTGAGGTCGTGTTCAGGGCTGAGGTTATGTTCTGGTTCAGGGCTGAGGTCGTGTTTGGGGCTGAGGTCATGTTCTGGTTCAGGGCTGAGGTCATGTTCAGGGCTGAGGTCATGTTCTGGTTCAGAGCTGAGGTCGTGTGGGTGTTTACCAGCAGAGCAGCTGAGGGTTGGGGAGCACCTGCTCCAGGCGGCTGTAGTTGGTTATACTGAATGTTAGAACAGCAGGCGATGGGTTATTAGCAAAGTGCCGTGTGATGCCCGCTGGGAACGACACCACCATCTCACCTATGACCTTTACCACGCACCTAAGACCAAACAAACACGGCACAATTAGGCAGGTTTAGGCATAGGTAAGTAATAGAGGTTAACTGGGTTTTCAAAATCCATGCAGATGAAGAGACTAGGATCCCGACCGGTTCTCTCTGTATTTTCAAAGAGCTCTTTCACTCTGGTCACCTCTGGTCACCGCCTCTTCCACAGCACCTAACCCAAACCCAAACTCAGACGAGCATTATACAGTAAACTCCATTATTTCAGTGAAACCAGATCTTTGGTCATCCATCATGCTTTTCAGTTTCAGCATGTTCCTAATTGGCTAATCCACCTAGATTTTGTCCTTGAAGATAGCAGGTGAATTGTTTATATGAAAGACACTCAACTTCTAAACCTTTTGTCTGTCTGTGGCTGTTCATAGCTTGAGTTATGTTTTAGTTGAAGCTAGTTCCTCCCAACAGTAGTTAATTTTTTTACCCATAGCTATGGTGATGCTCAAAGGGTAGTGATACACAACAGTGACAAACAGTTGCCGGAACTACCTGTGCGGTTATAGAAACATAATGCAGTTAGCTTTAGTTAGCTTTAGCCTTCTCACTGACCATGGGATGATGTAATATTGTGTCACACTGTTTTAAGCCTCTGAAACACAAACAAACAGCTGTGGTCAGAGCTCAGGACCTTTACTCTTTTGACTGAACGATACAGACCCATCGTTTGTAATGACGATTAGCAGTAGCATATAGCTCTTAGCAAAAGTATTTGTACAAAGTAAACGCTCAGTGCTGGGATCTGGTACATACTTGCTGGGATCTGCTCCTTTAAAGAAGGCATTTACGGTCTCCGTGAAGGCCGCCGCCACTGGCAGAGTGTCCTGTGCTCCCATAGTGAGAGGACTGGGCCCCCGAGAGCAGCCTGCACAAAACAACACATCACTGAAGTTCAGGGCTGAAGTTCACACTAAGCACAAATATAACTTACTCTAAAGATCTGAAGGGAATGAAACACAAACTAAAGAGTGAAGATAAAATGTTCAGATGAGCTACACAATGTTAGTAAAAGATGTGAACAGAAGAGTGATGATGAATGCGTTCTCTCTGTTCTTTGCCTGTAAATATAATACACTTTATGTGTTATTATTATTATTATTCCTGTCATGCCCTCGTACATTTAACGGGATAACCTTGTTATAACATTAGAAAATTAAATAATTAACAACACTTAATGTATTTTTTAAAAGATGCATTATGTAACTTTTGTGGAGAGTTTGCCAACTTCTGGTCTCCATGGAGATCACATTGCATTTAACTTATCGATCTTGTATTTATTCATTTACAATTGTAATTATTGCCAAAAATAATTTTAAAAACAATTACATAATATAAATAGAAAGATGCCATTGTAGACAGTTCCAGACAGATGCATGCTCGCCTGTTCTAGATAGATGCATGCTCGCCTGTTCTAGATAGATGCATGCTCGCCTGTTCTAGATAGCTGCATGCCCATTTGTTCTAGATAGATGCGTGCTCGCCTGTTCTAGATAGATGCATGCTCATTTGTTCTAGATAGATGCATGCTCATTTGTTCTAGATAGCCGCATGCTCATTTGTTCTAGATAGATGCATGCTCACCTGTTCTAGATAGATGCGTGCTCGCCTGTTCTAGATAGATGCATGCTCGCCTGTTCTAGATAGATGCATGCCCATTTGTTCTAGATAGGTGCATGCTCATTTGTTCTAGATAGATGCATGCTCACCTGTTCTAGATAGATGCGTGCTCGCCTGTTCTAGATAGATGCATGCTCGCCTGTTCTAGATAGATGCATGCCCATTTGTTCTAGATAGATGCGTGCTCGCCTGTTCTAGATAGCTGCATGCTCGCCTGTTCTAGACAGATGCATGCTCGCCTGTTCTAGATAGATGCATGCTCATTTGTTCTAGATAGCTGCATGCTCATTTGTTCTAGATAGATGCGTGCTCGCCTGTTCTAGACAGATATGTGCTCGCCTGTTCTAGATAGCTGCATGCTCATTTGTTCTAGATAGCTGCATGCTCATTTGTTCTAGATAGATGCATGCTCGCCTGTTCTAGATAGATGCATGCTCGTCAGTTCTAGATAGATGCATGCTCGCCTGTCCTAGATAGATCCATGCTCATTTGTTCTAGATAGATGCATGCTCGCCTGTTCTAGATAGATCCATGCTCATTTGTTCTAGATAGATGCATGCTCGCCTGTTCTAGATAGATGCATGCTCGCCTGTTCTAGATAGATGCATGATCACCAGTTCTAGATAGATGCATGCTCGCCAGTTCTAGACAGATGCATGCTTGCCAGTTCTAGATAGATGCATGCTCGCCTGTAGACAGTTCTAGATAGATACATGTTCATTTGTTCTAGATAGATGCATGCTCGCCAGTTCTAGATAGATGCATGCTCGCCTGTTCTAGATAGATGCATGCTCGCCAGTTCTAGATAGATGCATGCTCATTTGTTCTAGATAGATGCATGCTTGCCAGTTCTAGACAGATGCATGCTCGCCTGTTCTAGATAGATGCATGCTCGCCTGTAGACAGTTCTAGATAGATGCATGCTCATTTGTTCTAGATAGATGCATGCTTGCCAGTTCTAGACAGATGCATGCTCGCCAGTTCTAGACAGATGCATGCTCGCCTGTTCTAGATAGATGCATGCTCGCCTGTAGACAGTTCTAGATAGATGCATGCTCATTTGTTCTAGACAGATGCATGCTCGCCTGTTCTAGACAGATGCATGCTCGCCTGTTCTAGACAGATGCATGCTCGCCTGTTCTAGATAGATGCATGCTCGTCCAAAGTAGAAAGAAAAGGGCACAGCCACCACCAAGATGGTAGATGTTAGTAAATACATGAAGAAGCCGACCAGCGCAGACCAAATGAACAAGATCAGGAAAAGAGCTGCGCGTGAGGCCTCAGTAAGGAGGTAGCAATGATGGAGGGATTGCAACGGAGGAGGAGGAGAAAGGAGGGGTTAGAGAGGAAGAGGAGGGGAAGGGCAGTGAAGCCAGCACAGATGAGCCCCACCAAAGCAACACTCAGCTGCAAACTTACCTTCAAATGTTAAATAAAACTTTCCTCTGTCAAACCAAACCAGGGAAGGCTGGTCATTCTCTGTGTGGGGGTGGGGTGATGGGGAGAGGAGGAGGAGAGGGAGGAGGGAGGAGGAGAGTGGGAGGAGGAGGAGGAGGAGGAGAGGTGGAGGAGGAGGAGGAGGAGGAGGAGAGGGGGGAGGAGGAGGAAGAGCAGGAGGAGGAGAGGGGGAGGAGAGGGGGAGGAGAAAGAGGAGGAGGAGAGGTGGAAGAGGAGGAAGAGGAGGAGGAGGAGAGGGGGAAGAGGAGGAGGAGGAGGAGGAGGGGAGAGGAGGGGAGAGGGAGGAGGAGGAGAGGAGGAGGAGGAGGGGAGGAGGGGAGGGAGGAGGGGAGGAGGAGGAGGAGGAGGGACAGGGAGGAGGAGGAGAGGGAGGAGGAGAGGGGGAGGAGGAGAGAGGGAGGAGGAGAGGGAGGAGGAGGAGGAGGAGAGAGGGGAGGAGGAGAGGAGGAGGAGG
The DNA here is from genome assembly GCA_019594935.1 of Periophthalmus modestus. Lineage (NCBI taxonomy): Eukaryota > Metazoa > Chordata > Actinopteri > Gobiiformes > Gobiidae > Periophthalmus > Periophthalmus modestus. The sequence continues at coordinate 81,445 of JAIEZT010000007.1, read as the reverse complement.
AGGAGAGGGAGAGGGGGAGGAGGAGGGGAGGAGGAGGAGAGAGGGAGGAGGAGAGGGAGGAGGAGGACAGAGAGGGAGGAGGAGAGGGAGGAGGAGGAGGACAGGGACAGGGAGGAGGAGAGGGAGGAGGAGAGGGAGGAGGAGAAAGAGGGGAGGAGGAGGGTGGAGGAGAAGGGAGGAGGAGGAGGAGGAGAGAGGAGAGGGGGGAGGAGGGGGAAGAGAGGAGGAGGGGGGAGAGGAGAGGGGGAGGGGGGAGGGGAGGAGGAGGAGAAAGAGGAGGAGGAGAGGGGAAAGAGGAGGGAGGAGGAGGAGGAGAAAAGGGGGAAAGGAGGAGAGGAGGAGGAGGAGGGGGGAGGAGGGGAGGGGAGGAGGAGGAGGGAGGAGGAGGAGAGGGGGGAGGAGGAGAGGGGAGGAGGGAGGAGGAGGAGGAGGGGAGGAGGAGGAGAGGGGAGGAGGAGGAGAGGGAGGAGGAGGAGAGGGAGGAGGAGGAGGAGGGGGAGGAGGGAGGAGGAGGAGGAGGGAGGAGGAGGAGAGGGAGGAGGAGAGGAGGAGAGAGAGGGAGGAGGAGGACAGGGAGGAGAGGAGGAGGAGAGAGGAGGAGGAGAGGGAGAGGAGGGAGGAGGAGGAGAGGGGAGGAGGAGGAAGAGAGAAGGAGGAGGGAGGAGGAGGGAGGAGGAGGAGAGGGAGGAGAGAGGGAGGAGGAGAGGAGGAGGAGGAGGAGGGAGAGGGAGGGGTAGGAGGAGAGGGAGGAGGAGGAGGAAGAGCAGGAAGGAGGAGGAGAGGAGGGAGGAGGAGGAGGAGGAGGAAGAGAGGAGGAGAAGGGAGGAGGAGGAGAGGGAGGAGGAGGGGAAGGAGGAGGAGGAGAGGGAGGAGGAGGAGGGAGAGAGGAGGAGGAGGAGGAGGGAGGAGGAGGAAGGAGAAGAGGAGGAGAGGAAGGGAGGAGAGGAGAGGAGGAGGAGGGGACAGGGAGGAGAAGTAGGAGAGGGAGGAGGAGAAGAGGGGGAGGGGAGAGGAGGAGGGGGAGAAGGAGGGAGTAGAAGAGGAGGAGGAGGAGCAGATGGGGAGGAGCAGAGGGGTGGGGAGGGGCAGAGGGGGGGTGAGAGGAGAGGAGAGGAGGAGGGAGAGGAGGGGGAGAGGAGAGAGGAGGGGGAGGAGGGGGAGGAGAGAGGAGGGAGGAGGAGAAGAGGGGGAGGGGGAGGAGGAGAAGAGGGGGAGGGGGAGGAGGAGGAGGGAGGAGGGGAAGGAGGAGGAGGGGGAGGAGGAGAAGAAGAGGAGGAGGAGCAGAGGGGGGTGAAGAGGAGAGGGGAAGGAGGAGAGGGGGAGGAGAGGAGGAATAGGAGAGGGAGAGGAGGGGAGGAGAGAAGGACAGTAGCATGAGTCTCACATGGCTGCTCTGTTTGACGTCACAGTGAGGGGGAGGGTCAGCGCTCAGGATAAAACAAAAGACAACATCATGGAACAGTGAAGGAGGTGCTCTCTCTGTCTCCCTGTGCAGGTGTGAGGGAGGGGCTCTCTCTGTGCAGGTGTGAGGGAGTGGCTCTTTCTCTGCAGGTGTGAGGGAGGTGCAGGTGTGAGGGAGTGGCTCTCTCTGTGCAGGTGTGAGGAAGGTGCAGGTGTGAGGGAGGTGCAGGTGTGAGGGAGTGGCTCTTTCTCTGCAGGTGTGAGGGAGGTGCAGGTGTGAGGGAGTGGCTCTTTCTCTGCAGGTGTGAGGGAGGTGCAGGTGTGAGGGAGTGGCTCTTTCTCTGCAGGTGTGAGGGAGTGGCTCTTTCTCTGCAGGTGTGAGGGAGGTGCAGGTGTGAGGGAGTGGCTCTTTCTCTGGGATCAATGATAACGTAATTTAAATATTACAGTGGAGGTCCATTACAACAGGTCAGAGGTGTGAACCTTGTTCTCGCATCTCGCCCATCTCCACCTTGTTCCAGTCGCCCATTTATCACCAAAGTGCTCTGGTTCCTCAACACTTGATGCAGACCTTGTTTGGCCGGGCGACGTCTGAGCCGGCATCTCGTAAGTTTCATCCGCACTCATCATTGTATGAGGTAGACAGTAGCTTGAAGGGTCTTTGGGTTAACCTAAGCCTAACCCACACTGGTATATATTATATTAT
>JAIEZT010000007.1:61838-76838 GCA_019594935.1 Periophthalmus modestus | reverse complement strand
GAGCCTTAACACGAGCGCCATAATGAGCGGCACAATGAGCTAAACATAGAGCGGCACACGGAGCGGCACACGGAGCGGCACACGGAGCGGCACACGGAGCGGCACACGGAGCGGCACACGGAGCGGCATAAAGAGAGGCACACGGAGCAGCATAACGAGCGGCAGACGGAGCGGCACAATGAGCTAAACATAGAGCGGCACACGGAGCGGCACACGGAGCGGCACACGGAGCGGCACACGGAGCGGCACACGGAGCGGCACACGGAGAGCGGCATAAAGAGAGGCACACGGAGCAGCATAACGAGTGGCAGACGGAGCGGCACAATGAGCTAAACATAGAGCAGCACACGGAGCAGCACACGGAGCGGCACATGGAGCAGCACCCGGAGAGGCATAAAAGAGAGGCACACGGAGAGGCATAAAGAGAGGCACACGGAGCAGCACATGAAGCAGCATAAAGAGAGGCACACATGAAGAGCAGCATAACGAGCAGCATAACGAGCAGCATAACGAGCAGCATAACGAGCAGCATAACGAGCGGCACACGGAGCGGCACACGGACGGAGCAGTACACGCAGCGGCACAATGAGCGGCACACGGAGCCGCATAAACGAGCGGCACACGGAGCGGCACACGGAGAGCGGCATAACAAGCAGCACACGGAGCAGCATAACGAGCGGCACACAGAGCGCGGCACATGGAGCAGCATAACGAGCGGCACACGGAGCAGCATAATGAGCGGCATAGCGAGCATCATAAAGGAGTGTACAATGAGCAGCAGCACAACAAACACCACAAGAAGTGACCAACCAAGTGCCATAATGAGCGGCATAACGAGCAGCATCATAACGAGCAGCATCATAACGAGCGAAATAACGAGTGCCACAGCGAGCACCGTAACAAGTGCCATAACGGAGCAAAATGAGACATAACTTTAGTAATGGCGTCTCTGTAATCTCTTGTCCCGGTGCATGTTGTCACATGAAGAACACTGAGTTCAGGCCTAAGTCTACAGGGAGTAAAGACACTTAATGGAACAGTTCTGACTTTGAAGCTCAAATTCTCCTGTCAGTTTGGTCTGGACCTGAAACATGTTTGACCTCTCATTCAAAAAGCTTCAGCTCGGACAGAGTTCTGTAAGTCACTTCCTTATATCTGTGTGAAGGGAAGAGCTACACTCCAACACACATCTAACACTTGCATCATGTTCAAGATGGTGATTGGTTATGTCATGTTGTTTTGATCTGTGTTTAGTCTGCTTGTCTATAAACTTTAAAAACGTCTTTAGGATATTAAAACGTCTCCTTATATAGGGGTATTGTTTTAAGGTTGGTGAGTTTGTTCGTGAGTTTGCTCATATTCACGCTGCACACTCAAAGTGTCGTCTACGTTCAGAGACTTTTCACCTTTGACTTTATTCTGAATAATTCTTTATTAACTGATTAAATTAGAGGACTGGTTTGTATCTATTTTAAAAACAACATGATCCATGTAAACTCATCACTGCAATATATGGACAGGGTGCACTGTGTAACATTTCCAGTGTGGGGTCTGCCACCTGCTTGTCACCATGGTGACATTATTGAGAAGTTACTTGCGATATGTATTTCTGAAATTCTTAAATAGCTTTTGCAGAACACAATATTTAATGTGTTAAAGCAAATAAAAAGACATATGAAATGTATTGCAAACATAATGGAGTCCAAATCTACAATATCAAAACACACATGGAGGTGTTTAAGATGGAGCTCTCACCTGACACAGACACACACAGCTCCTTGTTGACGGTTGGGGTGGTGGCTGCAGAGTTGGTGGAGGAGATGGAGGAGGTGCTCTCTGCTCGGGCCAAAGGGAGCTACAGGAGGAGGGCTGGCCGAGTGCACTGGAGGGCTGACCGGGCGGCTCTGAGAACGGGCGGCTCTGAGAGGAACAGAGTCATGTTAAATCAAACCTGTTCTTCAAAAACTGTTCAGATCTTTAACCATGTTCTAGTTGAAGTTGTATTTGGAGTGATTCATGTTTGAGTAATCTTATCCGCTTATTTTTTAAGACACCATTTTGCTGATCTACCCACATTTTTACTTCCACCGGTACACACCACTGTGAGGTACACACCACTGTGAGGTACACACCACTGTGAGGTACACACCACTGTGAGGTACACACCACTGTGAGGTACACACCCACTGTGAGGTACACACCACTGTGAGGTACACACCCACTGTGAGGTACACACCACTGTGAGGTACACGCCCACTGTATGAGGTACACACCACTGTGAGGTACACACCACTGTGAGGTACACGCCCACTGTATGAGGTACACACCACTGTGAGGTACACACACTGTGAGGTACACGCCCACTGTATGAGGTACACACCACTGTGAGGTACACACCACTGTGAGGTACACACCACTGTGAGGTACACGCCCACTGTGAGGTACACACCACTATGAGGTACACACCACTGTGAGGTACACGCCCACTGTATGAGGTACACACCACTGTGAGGTACACACCACTGTGAGGTACACACACCACTATGAGGTACACACCACTGTGAGGTACACACCACTGTGAGGTACACACCAGTGTGAGGTACACACCACTGTGAGGTACACACCACTGTGAGGTGAGGTACACACCACTGTGAGGTACACGCCCACTGTATGAGGTACACACCACTGTGAGGTACACACCACTGTGAGGTACACGCCCACTGTGAGGTACACACCACTGTGAGGTACAGCTCACAAAATGTCCAAGCCAAGATAAATATCAGAATCTGAAAGATGCGCTGTTACTTCTGATGGTGAGTTATAAATCTTATAGGAGACAAGCAGGTAATGGCACCAGACCAAGTTACAGGTCAGATCAGTGGAGAGGCCACCCCAGTCACAGAAAGAATGCATGTTTTCAAGGTATTTTTTTTTAGCGATATAAGAATCTGTAATAAAATAAATGAAAGATAGATAGGTTTAATGCTGCACTTTGGAACATTACAGACATTTCTGACACTTTAGTTAATTTAAAACTGTACAATTACAAACTGGTACTTAAATAAACCACAGACATTGTAAATGATGATGTAATCTTACCCATCCACAGAGGGCTTCCCTGGAGGAAGTTTAGGCCGTGACGGGGGTCGAGGAGGAGGAGGAGGCGGGGTGGGGTTTACTGATGAAGGTTTGTACTGGGTCTCACAGGAGAGGAAGAGCCTGCAAAGAGCAAAACATTATATATATATATATAAAATTACTCACAATTATAATTCTGAAATTATGAATTATGAAATGTAAGCGACAGCTCCACGAAAAAATAAATCATGAGCTGCTAGTTTCACAGAGTCCCAGGTAGCAGAGACACATTTAGGGTAGTATAGTACAGCGTTACATCTGTGTTCTTGCTTTGCTGAGATGTTCCACAGTATTGCATTAAAACATATTTACTGTGTGTTTACTACAGGTGTTCAGAACTCAGCTGTCCACAGATCTCGTTACGTAACCTGGTGGTGCCAGCTGCTTGTCTCCATGGAGATAGATGAGTTGAATGCCATACTGTGTAACATTCAAAGCAGAGCTATAAAATCTCTATGTAGGTGGCAAATGTAAAAAAGTTACTCTGCTTTCTTCTTTAAAAATGCCCCAACAAGCTTCAGTGTCACTTAAATTATAGGAGCAAAAAATGATGGGGATGTTGCTACTATGATCTTTTCCACACTCACCACTGTTTGTGCCTGATGTGGGTCCTGGGGATGCCACCGTGCTGTAGGCGGGGGGGCTGGGGGGGCTGGGGAGGCTGAGGGGGCTGGGGGGGACGGAGGGGACGGAGCCACGCCCCTGCTCTCCTGGCCTGTGTCCTTGGGTGGGTGATCCTATAACTTCAACACTGTCCTCTTTGGATAGGGGCACTTTTGGACTTTTGGGTTTCTCTTCTGGTGATGGGGACCGTAGGGGGCAGTAGTGGGGGGAGGTGAGTGCATTGTGGGTACATCTGTGGTGGGATTGCTTACTAGCGGAGGGGGACTGGTAGAAGAGAGGATTGGGGGGAGACATTGCAGGTGGAGATGCTAGATCTTTGGGTGGAGGTGGAGGGGATGTGGATAAAGGCTCTGTATCCTGAGGTGTAGTGGGACCAGATGGGACTTGAGGCTGTTCTAACGGAGAGAGGTAGGTATAGGGGGCGCTGTGTCCTCTTTGGGACGAGGAGGAGTAGTGGGGGAGGAGGAGAAGGTGCTGGTTCTTGTGGTGGTGAGGGAGATGAGGGTACAGGTGGAGGAGGGGACGAGGGGGGAGGAGGAGGAGAGGAGGGGGGGGAGAGGGGCCAGTTCCTTTGGTGCTGAGGAGTCTTCGCTGAAACACACCCAGGAGTCGTTTGTCTCTTCGGCAGCAGGGGGCGCTGTTTCTGGGCCAAAGAGGTTGTCTAGGTCGGCTATAGAAGGCTTTCTGTGTGGGCTCTCTGCTTCTGTTGAGGCATCTGCAAGTAAAGGTAAAACTGTATATACTTAGATAGCACTATAATCTGACTGTTTGCATTTTTTCTCACTGTCTGACATGACATCAGACTAAACTTTTCCTGTTTTAGGTCAATAAGGATTACCAAAAAAAGCCAGAGAGAAGGATTTTGTTACATTTCTCATTATTTTCTTCAGTCAGAAGTTTACATACAGTAAGATAATTATGCATTTAAACAATATGGGAAAGCCCAGATGATGATGTCATGTATTTGGAAGCTTCTGATTGGTTTCTTGACGACATTTGAGTTAATTAGAGACTCATCTGTGGATGTATCTAAAGCTCACCTGAAACACACTGCTTCTTTGTGTAACATCATGAGAAAGTCAAAAGAAATCAGCCAAGAAGAGAACTGTGGACCTGCACAAGTCTGGTTCATCCTTGGTGCAATTTCCAGATATCTGAAAGTGCCACATTCATCTGTTCAAACAATTATACACAAGTATAAAGACCATGAGAATGTCCAGCATCACACGTTCAGGAAGGAGACGGGTTCTGTCCCAGAGATGAAGGAGCTTTGGTCTGAAATGTGCAGATCAACCCAAGAACAAAAGCAAAAGACCTTGTGAAGATGCTGCTGAAGCTGTAAGAGTGAGTCACTATCCACAGTGAAACGAGGACTGTACCGACATGAACTGAAAGGACACTCTGCAGGAAGAAGACATTACTCCAAAAGAAAATAAATAAAAAAGCCAAATTAGAGATTGCAAACGCAGAGGGACAAAGACCTTCATTTTTGGAGACATGTCCTGTAGTCTAACAAAACTAAAACTGAACCGTTTGGCCATAATGAGCATCATTACTTTTGGAGAAAAACGGGGAAACTGCAGCCTGAGAACACAACAATTTATGGGGGCTGCCACTCCCGTATTTCACAGTTGAGATGCAACTGTGAAACACTGAAATACTGAAGACTGAATACTGAAATACTGGACCCAGAAATACTGAAGCAACATATCAAGACATCAGCCAAGAAGTTAAAGCTTGGGTGCAAATGAGTCTTCCAAATGGACAATGACCTGAAGCATACTGCCAAACTGGCTTAAGGATAACAAAGTCAATGTTTTGGAGTGTCCATCACAAAGCTCTGATCTCAATCCTATTGAAAATCTGTGGGTGGGCCTGAAAAGGCCTGTGCGAGCAAGGCGCCCTACAAACTTGGCTCAGTTACACCAGTTCTGTCTGGACGAATGGGCCAAAACTCCTGCAACTATTGTGAGAAGTTTGTGGAAGGAAATCCAAAACATTTGACCCAAGTCACACAGTTTAAAGGCAATGGGACAAATACTAATGAAATGCATGTAAACTTCTGACTTTGAATAAAGTAATGTCTAAAAAATTCTTCTCTCATTATTCTGGCATTTAGCAAATAGAAATAATTTGGGTAATCCAAACTGACCTAAAACAGGAAAAGTTTAGTCTGATTTCATAGACAGACTGGAGACGTTAGAAGAGAAAACTGATATGAGTTTTTTTGACCTGCTTAACTGCTTCTACATCGTGGAACTTTTTTTTATGCGTGGACATATATATTTTATATGTGCATTTAATAAAAGCATGATATTGTCCAATAATCAGGAAGTGCGCATTAGCATGTTAGTTGTTACTGTTAGACACGGTAAAACTCCGCTCTGGTCTCTGAGAGTTGTGAAAAGCACTTGTAAAGTCATCATGGTGAATAATTAATGAAGGTTAGTGAACTATGTTTTTAAGACATTACAAATCCGGTACATTGCCTTTAATAAACAATAATAAGCTCTACATTTAAGAGCGAAAAAAATATAGTGATATACTGAAGAAAAAGAAGATTACCAGGATTCTCCACAGAGCCATCGGTCGGAGGCGGAGTCAGAACGTTTTTGGGAGGAAGAGGAGGCGGAGCTGAAACAAAAACAGAATCTAAAAGATGGAACATGAGAAACAAAGAGACATTTCAAAAACGTAATTATCCCTGAGTTAATAATGTTCCACAGTATGGCATTAAACTTGGAGGTGATGCCACCTGGCCAAGTTTCAAGTCAGATCTATGGGGACGCCGCTTATAGTTAAAATGCATATGATAAGAATGCCATACTGTGGAACATTCCAGGCAAACAATGACTCAACAATGATCTCCATGGAGACAAATGATAAAACATGCGTCACAGTGCAGTCACCAGACCAAATGCAGGCAGAGGTGCCAGGGAGAGATGCCAGGGAGAGATGCCAGGGAGAGGTGCCAGGGAGCCCCAAAATGAACCGCTCCACGTCTGATACAACCGCACGCTCATTTGGCTGTTAGATGGTGGATGGCTTTAATGACATGGGTTAGATAATGCAGTGGTACGATGAGAGGGTCCATGTGGTGAGGGGGCGGGGATTCATTCCGGGGACAGGGTCATGTGACATGGGCTGCCAAGACTTACTTCCTGTCGGGAATGCTCTGCTCAAAGAGGAATTGGACTCGGATAAAGAGACTCCCCAGGCGTCAGATAGAACCGCTAATGTTTAGAAAGGACACAACAGGCAGCATCAGATCAATATCTACAGTCAAAGTCTCAAGAAAAGTATTTCGTCTTCCAGGGGGGTCAAAGGTCACAGTTATAAAACACACCAAAGTCCATTATAATCCACTGCTCAGATATTTGCACACACATTCCCAGATGGGGTCAAGGGTCAGCTGTAGGCTCGTCCTCATGTCATCGTCCAGTTATACGCAACATTCACATTCAAAAGATAAAATATTTTATTTTAAATTGTTGCTATGGCAATGATCCATGGGTTTTAGAATGATGGCCAAATTGTCAGTGATATGATTATTGGTGGGTTTCAGGTGACATCACCACATTCTGCAGGTCAGTCATATGTAACAGAGCAGCTAAAGTGAATCTTGTTCAAAGATATGTGTTGTTGTTGTTGTTGTATTCATTGTCTGTGGTGTTGTTGTTGGTATTGCTGTTGGTGTTGTTGGTATTGTTGTTTTTATTGGTGTTGTTGCTGTCAGTGTTGTTGTTGTTGGTGTTGTCAGTGTTGTTGTCAGTGTTGTTGGTAGTGTTGTTGTTTTTGTTGTCTTTGTCGGTGTTGTTGGTGTTTTTGTTGTTGTCTTTGTCGGTGTTGTTGTTGGTGGTGGTGTCGTTGTTGGTGTCGTCTGTGGTAGTGTTGTTGTTGTTGTTTTTGTTGTCTTTGTCGGTGTTGTTGGTGGTGGTGTCGCTGTTGTTGTATTTGTTGGTGTTGTTGTCAGTGTTGTTGATGTGGTTGTTGGTGTCATTGTTGGTGGTAGTGTTGTTGTCTTTGTCGTGTTGTTGTTGGTGGTATTGTTTTCTTGGTGTTGTTGTTGGTGTTGTTGGTGTTTTTGTCTTTGTCGTGTTGTTGTTGGTGTTTTTGTTGTTGTCTTTGTCGGTGTTGTTGTTGTCATTGTTGGTGGTGTCGTTGTTGGTGTTGTTGTTGGTGGTAGTGTTGTTGTTGTATTTGTCGGTGTTTTTGTTGTTGGTGGTGTCGTTGTTGGTGTCGTCGTTGGTGGTAGTGTTGTTGTTGTATTTGTCGGTGTTTTTGTCGTTGTTGGTGTCGTCGTTGGTGATAGTGTTGTTGTATTTGTCGGTGTTTTTGTTGTTGGTGGTGTCGTTGTTGGTGTTGTTGTTGGTGGTAGTGTTGTTTTTGTTGTATTTGTCTGTGTTTTTGTTGTTGGTGGTAGTGTTGTTGTTGTATTTGTCGGTGTTTTTGTCGTTGTTGGTGTCGTGGTTGGTGATAGTGTTGTTGTATTTGTCGGTGTTTTTGTTGTCTTTGTCGTATTGTTGTTGTTGGTATTGTTGTTCTTGGTGTTGTTTTCTTGGTGTTGTTGTTACACAGTGAGTTCTTGACTCTAGTCTCTAATAGAAATGATCAGGTTCAACATTTGTGAATTTACTTTTTGGATATTTAATGTTTAAATAAAATGTAATCAATAGGTAGATCTGACCCTTGACCCTAACTGAGAGTATGACTGTGTAGAATGTGATGATGTCAAAGCTTCTTTTGCAAATAGATGAATACTGACAGTTACTTGACTGATGTCAGAAAATGTATGAAAATATTCTACTGTACACTGACTCTATAATCCCGTCTAGATTAAAGCCTCATCAGGAGGTCTCTGTGTGACGCTGGGCCTTGAATGGAATGAAAACATGAATCTGTGTCAGGATGTTAGCTTCGCCTCACAAAGCAGTTACATAACAACTAAAGCCCAAGAGCAGCACTAAGTCTGACAGGGACAGACAGGGACTGACAGTGGTCGACAGGGACAAAAGTGGGTCACGATGAGTGCTCCCTGTTAATACATGTAGGTATTAACTCTTATTAGCTGGGCCTTTGGCGTTAACTTCAACTTTGACCTAATACTTCCAAGTACTTTTTTGTTTTTTTGAGTTTTTTCGTGCAAAGAAAGAGGGTTTGAGGACAGGGGGCGCTCTGGGCCAGTTTATTTGTGAGTTGGTCCTGCAGGAGGAGGGTCTAAGGACAGAGGGCGCTGTGGGACAGTTCTCCATGTGCTTGTTTTTTATGACTTTTGTTATTCTGTCTGTTATTGACCAGTGTCTGTTTCACTGTTGGATTTTTAAACTTTCTCTTGGTTAAATTTTGTTGTGGTTTTAGGCTTTACAAAAATGTATTTAAATAAAAAGTTGAGAACATAATAGTAATAATGGCTGCTTAAACTACACGTTTATTTCATAGAGAAACTAGAGACTTAAGGTGTTGTCTGTTTGAGTTTGAGTCGTTTTGTTTCAGTTTGAGTCGTTTTGTTTCAGTTTGAGTCGTTTTGTTTCAGTTTGAGTCGTTTTGTTTCAGTTTGAGTCGTTTTGTTTCAGTTTGAGTCGTTTTGTTTCAGTTTGAGTCGTTCTGTCTGTTTCAGCTTAAGTCTGTTTTAGGTCTAATTTATGTCTCCGTTAGTTCTAAACAAGAGCATTCACAAAATGTGAATAAAATGGACTCTAATTGTACAGGAGATTTTGTATCACCAGGAGGACCACACACCACAGTTTGAAAAACATTGGGCCACATAATCACATTACAATAAAACTGTTTACTTTACCTTCTGTTTTCTGTTCCCCAAAGGCAGTTTCCAAAGGCGGCCCAAATAAGGTGAGAGCATCCTCTGTGACAGGAGACTGACAGCTGCCAAGGCATTTATCATAAGTCGCATTATTCATTTATATTTGAATTCATAGATAAATATGAATCAAACATCAATATTATGATAAGATAAGATAAGATAAGATATGCCTTTATTAGTCCCACAGTGGGGAAATTCCAGTACTGGACCGCACAGTTAAAGAACAGAAGGAAAATGGTACATGCAATAAAACAAGATAAAAGATAGATAATAGATCATTATTATTAATTACATGTGAGGCTGACGAGCTGATGAAGCTGCCACAGGTGGAACAGTGACGACACGCCGAGGTCGTACGATGTCGTCGTCTGAAATAAAAAAATAAATAAATACATGAAGAAAATGTAACGTGTAGAATGTGTAATAAAATGTCCAGATAATGTCCAGATGATACTCACTGGAGCTGTTCCTGTTCAAACCCTGTGATGGGCCAATACATAAACACACGTCAGCCATTTTGTATGTAAATATTACCTACAATGAGTTTGTCATTTTCAAATTACAAATGCTGCAGATACTGAGGGAACAGAATGAAACCCTGCTATCCCTAGAGTGCAGACCTCTTAATAAGTGTGTTTTTTAAATATAAACAGGTGCAAAGATCCAGATCAGCTTTTGTCTCTGAGGCTTTAAAGCAAAGATTTTAAAATAACTATAAAATGTTCAAAATGTTTAATACTGTAGCAGTTAAAACATGACTTTGACTTCAAAACCGCCCTGTGGTCTACAGAGACACCGTCAGGCTCTGATGGGATGTTGTTGTTAAGCTTGATGTTGAAAGTGTGTTATTTTCCATGTATAGCCCTTTTGCAGCGTGCCATAAACTGTAGCCCAGTTATTTAGACACCGAAGGCTAAAATGAGCTATAACAATATTACACTATTTAAGGATTTGTGACAAAAAACAAAACAACATTTAATCAGACCAAGAGCGGTTCAGAAGCCCTTTATGAAGAGTGAAAAAGCAAGGCCAGTTACGTCGCCCGGACCGGCGTCACCGGGGCCCCACCCTGGAGCCAGGCCTGGGGTGGGTGCTCGACAGCGAGCGCCTGGTGGCCGGGCCTTTCCCCACGGGGCCCGGCCGGGCTCAGCCCCGAAGGAGCGACGTGGGGCCGTCCTCACGTGGACCCACCACCCGCGAGAGGATCCATAAGGGGCCGGTGCATAGTGATCCGGGTGGCAGTCGACGGCGGGGGCCCCGACGACCGGATCTCCGGACATGGAGACTAGCTCTAGGGACATGGAATGTCACCTCGCTGGGGGGGAAGGAGCCTGAGCTTGTGCGGGAGGTTGAGCGTTACCGACTAGATATAGTTGGCCTCGCCTCCACGCACAGTTTGGGCTCTGGAACCCAACTTCTTGAGAGGGGCTGGACTCTCCATTTCTCTGGCGTTGCCCGCGGGGAGCGGCGGCGAGCTGGTGTGGGCCTGCTCATTGCCCCCACAGCTCAGCCGTCACGTGTTGGAGTTCTCCCCGGTGAACGAGAGGGTCGCGCGTCCCTGCGCCTACGGGTCGGGGACAGGTCTCTCACTGTTGTGGCAGCCTACGGGCCAAACAGCAGTGCAGAGTACCCGGCCTTCTTGGAGTGCCTGGGGGGGGTACTAGACAGTGCACCCACCGGGGACTCCGTTGTTCTCCTGGGGGACTTCAACGCCCATGTGGGTAACGACAGTGACACCTGGAGGGCGTGATTGGGAGGAACGGCCTCCCTGATCTGAACCCGAGCGGTGTTTTGTTATTGGACTTCTGTGCTAGTCACAGTTTGTCCATAACGAACACCATGTTCAAGCACAAGGGTGTCCATCAGTGCACGTGGCACCAGGACACCCTAGGTCGGAGGTCGATGATCGACTTTGTTGTCGTGTCATCTGACCTCCGGCCGCGTGTTTTTGGACACTCGGGTGAAGAGAGGGCAGAGCTGTCAACTGATCACCACCTGGTTGTGAGTTGGATCCGCTGGCGGAGGAGGAAGCCGGATAGACCTGGCAGGCCCAAGCGTATTGTGAGGGTCTGTTTGGGAACGTCTGGCGGAGCCTTCTGTCAGGGGGGTCTTCAATTCGCACCTCCGGGAGAGCTTCTCTCTGATCCCGGGGGAGGTTGGAGCCATGGACTCCGAGTGGGCCATGTTCTCCACCTCCATTGTTGATGCGGCTGCCCGTAGCTGTGGTCGTAAGGTCTGCGGTGCTTGTCGCGGCGGCAATCCCCGAACCCGGTGGTGGACACCGGAAGTAAGGGATGCCGTCAGGCTGAAGAAGGAGTCCTATCGGGCCTTGTTGGTTTGTGGGACTCCTGAGGCAGCTGACAGGGTACCCGGTGGGCCAAGCGTGCTGCGGCTCGTGCTGTCGTGGAGGCAAAAACTCGGGGTTGGGAGGAGTTCGGGGAGGCCATGGAGGAGGACTATCGGACGGCCTCTCAAGAAATTCTGGCAAACCGTTCGGCGCCTCAGGAGGGGGAAGCAGTGCTTCACCAACACTGTTTACAGTGCGGGTGGAGAGCTGTTGACCTCAACTGGGGGATGTTGTCGGACGGTGGAAGGAATACTTTGAGGATCTCCTCAATCCCACTGTCACGTCTTCCGAGGAGGAAGCCGAGGCTGGGGACCCGGAGGCGGACTCGTCTATCACCCTGGCCGAAGTCACTGAGGTGGTTAGCAAGCTCCTCGGTGGCAAGGCTCCGGGTGTGATGAGATCCGTCCCGAGTACCTTAAGTCTCTGGATGTTGTGGGGCTGTCTTGGCTGACACGTCTTCTACAACATCGCGTGGCGGTCGGGGACAGTACCGCTGGACTGGCAGACCGGGGTGGTGGTCCCTCTGTATAAAAAGGGGGACCGGAGGGTGTGTGTTCCAATTACAGGGGAATCACACTCCTCAGCCTTCCCGGTAAGGTCTATTCCAGGGTACTGGAGAGGAGAGTCCGGCCGATAGTCGAAACTCGGATCCAGGAGGAGCAGTGTGGTTTTCGTCCTGGTCGTGGAACACTGGACCAGCTCTATACTCTCCATCGGGTGCTCGAGGGTTCATGGGAGTTTGCCCAACCGGTCCACATGTGTTTTGTGGATCTGGAGAAGGCATTCGACCGTGTCCCCCGTGGTGTCCTTTGGGGGGTGCTCTGGGAGTATGGGGTCCTGGGGGCCCTTTGCTAAGGGCTGTCCGGTCCCTGTATGACCGGAGCAGGAGCTGTGTTCGCATTGCCGGCAGTAAGTCAGACTTGTTCCCGGTGCATGTTGGACTCCGCCAGGGCTGCCCTTTGTCACCGGTTCTGTTCATTATATTTATGGGACAGAATTTCTAGGCGCAGCAGGGGCTGGAGGGGGTCTGGTTCGGGAACCACAGGATCTCATCTCTGCTGTTTGCAGATGATGTTGTCCTGATGGCTTCTTCGAGCCAGGACCTGCAGCAGGCACTGGGGCGGTTTGCAGCCGAGTGTGAAGCGGCTGGGATGAGAATCAGCTCTTCTAAATCTGAGGCCATGGTTCTCGACCGGAAAAAAGGTGGTTTGCCCTCTCCGGGTGGGTGGTGAGCCCTTGCCTCAAGTGGAGGAGTTCAAGTATCTTGGGGGTCTTGTTCACGAGTGAGGGAAGGATGGAACGTGAGATTGACAGGCGGATCGGTGCAGCGTCTGCAGTGATGCGGTCGCTGTATCGGTCCGTTGTGGTAAAGAAGGAGCTGAGTCGAAAGGCGAAGCTCTCGATTTACCGGTCAATCTACGTTCCTACCCTCACCTATGGTCATGAGCTCTGGGTCATGACCGAAAGGACAAGATCGCGGATACAAGCGGCCGAAATGAGTTTCCTCCGCAGAGTGGCTGGGCGCACCCTTAGAGACAGGGTGAGGAGCTCAGTCACACGGGAGGAGCTCGGAGTAGAGCCGCTGCTCCTTCACGTCGAGAGGAACCAGCTGAGGTGGCTCGGGCATCTGCTTAGGATGCCTCCTGGACGCCTCCCTAGGGAGGTGTTCTGGGCATGTCCCACCGGGAGGAGGCCCCGAGGAAGACCCAGGACACGCTGGAGGGACTATGTCTCTCGGCTGGCCTGGGAACGCCTGGGTCCCACCGGAGGAGCTGGAGGACGTGTCTGGGGGGTGAGGGAAGTCTGGGAGTCCCTGCTTAGACTGCTGCCCCCGCGACCCGCCCCCGGATAAGCGGGAAAGAAAATGGATGATGGATGGACATTTAAACATTTAAACAGTGAATATAAACGAAAAGAAGAACATGAAACACAAAACAAATTCTACCAGAGGAAATATACTGAAAACATGACATAACAAGGCTACATCAGTGAAGGAGGGAGAACGAGGATGTGAGGAGCTCACTTCAAAGAACCAACTGAGATTATCCATTATGGCACCATTACCCGCTCAAGCATAAACCCACATGAACCCTCATTAGGGAAGAGTCTGAACCCATCATTTTAGCTTTAGGGCAAGAAAAGACATTTTAAAAGACGTAGAAGACGAGACGAGGGGAAGAAAAGTGAGATAGGACTCACCGGGCCGGCGTCTCTGTGACCATCAAAAAAGGAGAGAAGAGAGAGCCCTGGTCACGAGAGTTACAGGTCATTCCCAAAACGCGTCAGCCTCAGCGCTCGGAAGCTGTGTACATGTCTATATATATATATATTTACACACGCACACAGCCCACAACTATAGATCTACACACCCACACCAACACATATAGTATATAGTATATATATATATATTATCTATTTAGATAATAATATATATATAGATAACTATATATCTATATATATTATATAATATATCAAATATATATATATATATATATAGTAATATAAATATAATATAATTACAGGGACTATAGTTTCTCCATGGATGACCTTGCTTTACCAGGGCTGTTCAAGGGCCTTAAATGTATTATCTTCTTCCCCATCTACACCGTTCCAGTAGGAACTGTGGAGAGGTGATGATGTACTAATTAAAGTTACTGAATAAGCAGTGGGTAGATGTACTAAGCTCTACAATGGAAATTCAGGGCAAAGCACCAGGCCTCTGTCATGAGACAAAACACATTTGCACGACCAGAACAAACAATGTTATTACAGACCTGATTCTTTAAGCCTCCGCCCTTGGAGTTTGGATCTGATATCTGTTCATTCTGAGTATAATGCGGGCTCTCAAAACAAATGTTTAGCCAGGAGTATATCTCAAAGTCTACATATTATTTTTACTCTAAACTAGTTTAGTAACAGTTTAGTTAAATTTTAGACTGGCAGTTCTGACTCTCATGGGGCCAATGGGACGTATCTAACGACTCGTCTGTGTCTCTGCACCATCTCTTCATGGCTGTGGGCCATTATGGATCCTGACTGAGCTCAGGTCCAGTTGTTGCAGTGAGGCCGTGAT
>JAIEZT010000007.1:0-61738 GCA_019594935.1 Periophthalmus modestus | reverse complement strand
ACAAGGAACAGACCCATGTGAGAGAATGCTTTGGGGGTATGTTCTAAACAAAGTCATCAGCGGAGTCGATCGGCGCGGCGGCGGCGTGTCTGGGTGCAACGACAGAGTCAGAGGGTGTCGGGATAGGTTGGCGAGTTTCAGTCCTTGCTCCAGGTGACTCGTCCGTGCCGGGATGATCGCGCTTCCACGGTATGTTGCCGGGGACCCAGGCCCAGGTCGAGACCTACTGTCCCCCGCATTGGTGCGATGACGTCCCCGGTCACATGTCCAGTCAACTGCACAGGTGTACATTTTTTGTGTTTGTGAGTTGACCCATCGCCTTTTATTTGGTCCGAATGCTCGACTTTGAATGGGAGCTTGACGCATCTGACGCCGCGGTGTGAACGCACCATAAGTATCTTGGACGAGCAGCCAAACGTCTTCACTCTTAGGGTTAGGGTTAGGGATTTTTCAATAAAAAATACCCTTTTCAGACTGTTAGACCCCATAGTTTGACCCCATAATTTTAATTATTTGAGTTATATATTGTATAGTGTAACAGTACTCTTGCTTGAGGAAATGTTGTGGGTACAACTTCCCACAGTGGGTAAGTCTACAGGTGACAAAAACTTTATGTTGACAATATTAAACATTTCTTGCACCTCTCCTTCACAAATTAAATTACACAGAAACTATTAGTTAAAGCTTGTGACTGTTAATACTAACCAAAGTTTCTCACAAATCCATTTTGTATTCTCTTCATGGCAATACTACAACAATGCTTCCTCACACTGCTACCAGCAGCAATATCTCCGAAATAAAAGCAAAAATGTGTGTGTGTTATATATATATATATATATATATATATATACATATATATTTATATATATAAATAATCTCCTGCTCACCCTCCGCAGGTGGTCTTATCCCCTCTTTTTCCACACTCGAGACCTCTACAGAGGGGGAGCTTGAGAGTTCTGCGCAGTATCTTTGCTGTTCCTGTGCTGCACTTTTCTGGACTGAGATGTCTGATGTTTTTCCTGGGATCTGCTGTTGTCTCTCCTCCAGTTTGGGGGTCACTGCCCCGAGTCCGATGACCACGGGCACCACTGAGGCCTTCACCTTCCAGGCCTTCTCCAGCTCTTCTTTGAGCCCCTGGTATTTCTCTTCTTTCTCATGATCTGATCTTTAGCCAAACCACTAAGTCGTTGCGGTGGACATTGCAGTACCAAGCAATGGGAACATCAGGAAAAAGGAACATGAGTTTATGGGTTGATTCCTCACCTTCATTGAGACCCCACGAGGTGAGATCTTGCATGGAGCCCCAGTCCAAGGGAGATTGACCGTCATGTTTAGCTTCTTCCATTTTCTAATAATTGATCTAACAGTGGATCTTTTTTCCCCTAGCTGCTTGGCAATTGCCCTGTAACCCTGTCCAGCCATTGTGGAGGTCTACAGTTTTGTCTCTTGTGCATTTTGGCAGTTGTTTTGTCTTGTCCATGTTAGTAGTTGGAGTCTGACTGATTGTTTGGGGTGGACAGGTGTGTTTATGCAGCTAACGACCTCAAACAGGTGCTTCTTATTTAGGAGAATAAGTGGATATATACACATACACATACATATACATATACACATACACATACATATACATATATATATAGATATATCGTGACTCCGACCCTCTGTCAAATTTTAGAACCCATTGTGGCACATGTGCCAAAAAGTCTGCCCAGCCCAAAGAGCACGTACCTCCATCTGTGTAAAGAAGGAGACTCCAGTCATCCGTCTCCCATAGCTCCGACTATTACCACTACTACTGCCACTACTACTACTACTACTACTACTACTACTACTACTGCCAATACTGCCACTACTACTACTGCCACTACTACCACTACCACTACTACTGCCTACTACTACTACTACTACTACTGCCACTACCACTACCACTACCACTATTACCACTACCACTACTACCCACTACTACCACTACTACTACTACTACTACTACTACTACTACTACTACTACTGCTGCTGCTGCCACTACTACAGGTGGGAAAATTCCAACATCAGTTGCCATAGTTCCTCGTTTTACATGTCACATTATTTCATGATAGTATCGCATTAAAAAGTGATATTTTTCTTCAGGTACAGAAATGGCAGTTCTACACCGTCCTACGTCCTAAGACATGTAGGGTCTGCCACTTGCTTGGAGATGTTGTTATTGCTCTGCCTGAAATGTATGTAGAATGTATTAAGCTCGCCTATCGCCATGGAGACTAGCAGCAACAGGTGAAGCTACAGGTCAGATCTGTGGAGGGACAACTCACAAAGTAAAGCCACAATACAAATCCAGCCACAGCTGCAGTATGATCAGTGTGCACTAGAGGGCAGTGCAGGAGATAGATAGGCACAATAGTAAGCCCCGGTGAGCAGTTTTGTTTTTTGTTTTTTTGTTTTTTCTAATTGTACTGAAGTATAACATAAAATACAATCGTTTAAATAATTAGTAGACAGAAGTTCCAATGGTCACGGTGAGGAGGTCTGGGTCAGGGGATTACTGAGATATTTTAATTACACTCGTGTAAAGGTACAGAGATGTACTATGGTGTATTTGTTTTTTGCCATTTATAGAGCCAGTTTGGGACTATATATGTCACTATATCATTTTTAGTGTTAGGATTATTCTGAGACAGTGATGCTCCTAGAGGCAATAGAGGAAAAAGCATTAATTTGATAAAAGAAGAAACAATTGACAGATTGACGCACATCAAATTTTCATACTGAAATAATCAAATTAATATTGTACTGATCTGAGATTTTGTGTTTAGTTCAGAGTTGACTCCTTTTGTTCTTATTGTGTCTGTTTATGTTTTGTTAAAGTAATGCTTTTGTGTGTGACACTTGGTTGCTATGACAACACACCGATGTGATGGTTCAGTTTGTCAGTGATCAGTTTGGAGACTGGCTTTGCTGAGTTGAGATTGCTGTTGTTTTGGTGTTGGTTACAGTCTATAGGAGCCCTTGTGTTTACCAAATAACAAGAACTAATTGTACGTTTCCTTACATCAGAACGCTACTACAGTGGGGCAAAAAGGTGTTTAGTTCTCCACCAATAGTGCAAGTTCTCCCACTGAAAAATATGAGAGAGGCCTGTAATTTTCATCATAGTTTCACTTCAACTATGAGACAGAATGAGAAAAAAGAAATCCAGGAAATCACATTGTCTGATTTTTAAAGAATGTAGGTCAATAGGTCTGGTCTTTGGATCAGCTCAGCATCTTTCTCCAAACACCATGATCTGATCTTCTGACATTGTCCCAGTCTCTTCTGGATCATCCAAATCCAAACTTGAGACGGGCCTGGACATGTCCTTAATCAGGGGGACACGTCTCTGCAGGATTTGAGTCCCTGGTTGTAGTGTGTTACTGATGGTGCCTTTGTTACTTTGGTCCCTCTGCAGGTCGTTCACTAGGTCCCCCGTGTGGTTCTGGGAGTTTTGCTCCTCGTTCTTGTGTCATTTTGACCCCACGGGGTGAGATCTTGTGGAGCCCCAGATGGAGGGAGATTATCAGTGTCTTTCTTCCATTTTCTAATAATTCTCCACAGTTGATTTGTTCACACGAGCTGCTCACCTGTTGCAGATTGAGTCTTCAGCCTGGAGCAGGTCACAGTTTTGTTTGTGGTTCCTTTGACGTGTCTTTGGTCTTGGCCATAGTGGAGTTTGGAGTGTGACTGTTTGAGGTTGTGGACACGTGTCTTTTATACTGAGAACGAGTCAAACAGGAGCCATTAATACAGGGAACGAGTGGAGGACAGAGGAGCCTCTGAAAGAACAAGAACACGTCTGTGAGACACAAATCCCGCCAAATACTTATTTTACAAAGGAATTTACCAATGAATTCATTAAAAATCCTACAGTGTGATTCCCTGGATTCTTTCCCCTCATTCTGTCTCATAGTTGAAGTGAAACTATGATGAAAATTACAGGCCTCTCTCATCTTTTTAAGATGCACAATGCACAACTTGCACAATTGTTGGCTGAATAAATACTTTTCGCCCCACTGTAAATATTTATTGTATATACATCTTTAAAGTTCCTTCCACAATTTTTTGAGCAGGTGAAGCACATTGAAACACACTTTAAGAGACATGAGTGATGAAAGAGGTCTGGGGAGGGGGCCATGGAGCAGTCAGACCAGGGGGGCTTATGGGGGCAGGGCGGCAGAACAGGGGGTGCCCACAGACCCTTTTTTCGGGAACCGACCATCTGCAGAGTGTAAGTGTGGGAGAGGGAGCGATAGAAGCATGAAAAGTGGGAGGAGGCCAGTGACAGAGCAGCCACATGGACTCACAGACACTGCACTAAAGATGAGGTGATAAATGAAGAAATGATTTAGGAGGGAGTCACCACAGCATTTTTCAGCTCGCTCAATGCAGGGAGGGGGTTAAGTCGACCAGTTCTAATCCAAACCCAGGTCTCAGTAAGGATCCTAACCCCTTTATTCTGTCATTTCCAGTTTGCTTTTAAAGTAACTCCACAAACTAACTTCGTGATAAGCACTGGGGAGCATATGTCACACGCATACATGGTCTCACTCTTTCTAAGTGCAATTATACACTTTTCAAACTTAATCCCTTTTTGCAGATTTAAAACATTTTGGCTTTTGGTTTTGTTAATATGAATTATTATTTAAGTATTTGGTATTTGAACTTAAAACACTGAACAAATAATCGTCTCTTATTGAAATCTGGGATCACTTCAAAGTTATTAATCAAAATTTTTGCATTTCCCAAGTCAACTTCAGAGACACAGTATCTTAAAATATTCTGTGCCGTATGAAGCCTGTTTGATAATAAAGTGTAGATCAAAAGTGAAAGTCATTTCTTTGCCATATTAAATAAAATACTTTCCAAATATCCAAATACACGTTTTATTTTGTTCATTCTTGTACAGTCGTTGTTTAGGTCAGTCAGTTTATTATTCCTCTCACTGCTGTGTCACTAACAGTGCTCCCTCTCTGCCCTCTTTTCGGGGGCTGCTCTGTCTCTCCTTCCTTCACCCTGCTTGCGCACTGGCTGGGTGAGGTTTTAGCTTCCATGCCATGACGTCACAGCAGCACCCATGGCCCTGTGTCTGGTGTGGGTGCAGAGTGAAAACAGCGACAGAGGAGGCGGAGCCATGGGCGAGGCTAAGGAAGCGGAGGCGGGGTTTACCAAGGCAGTAGGCACTACAGAACAGGACACAGCACTTACTTAACCCTCCAGTTCTGACTTGTGCTTTCAAAATGGCTATTCAATGCAATATGCTTGCTTCAAACCAGGATTTTTACTGTCATAACTCATAGCTCCTTGTGCTGACATAAGGTAGGTTACAGAAAAATGCTATGCTAGGTTTGTAAATATGCATGTACATGTGCTTAACCTGTTTGTCTAGCTAGCTAGCTGTTTGAATGGGAATTGTATTGTAAATGTATGTATGTGCACAAATATTTGCCAACCGAACGTGCTGCTGTGTAATGTCTCCCAGGCAATTGTGGTGTTAGGAGATTCAAGCTGTAAGCCATGTGACTCTGCCCTGGTCTGCTCCGATTGGATAAGCCCCCTTATGATGTCATCAAAAAGCCTCCACCCCTCCTCTTCTTTCTACCAGCTCTACCCCTCCTCCTCCCTCTCTCCTCTCCTCTCTCACAGTCCCCACCCCCCGCACCTCTCAGCATCCTCGGTTGAATATGGACCTGAGAACCGCCGCAGCAGAAGCAGTGGTCTTGGTGGTAGCATCACCTATGGCTTAAACCTCTGTGGATTGGTCTGGACATCGCTGGAAGCTACATCCCTGGACTGGTGTACCCTAATCCCCCCCCTTTTCCCGTCTCTCTCTCTCCGTTCAGGTCTCTCCCCCGGGCCGGTTGACAGGCGGTGTCTGGGGTGTCAAAGAATCACAGCTAGCCAGGGCGTTAGCTCCACTCCTGCTCTACAGCAAACACCGGCTCTACAATTTGTTTGGTTTTTATTTTGGGGATTTTTTGTCCTGGCACCTCCTCCTTCGTGCAACCAGCTTTGATTCCCGGCTCCTTGGAGATAGAGGAATGAAAATCTGCCACCATGATGGAAGGTGAGATTAAAATGTGTCTTGTCCTACATACTCCCTTGTTCTTGCTGTATGCGTACTGCAGTGTTTATGCGCATGTGGAGGTCCAAGTGCCATGAATCGCATTGCTATTCTGAGTGCTTATATTCTGGGGACTTGTGTTGCGTGCTGAATGGAGGAATGAAGAAAATAGGGCCCGGCTGGTCACTTGACGGATCCCCCGTGCTGTACCTCTAAGGTTGCCTCCACACCCCCATTATCCTACCTCCTCTTCCCGCTTCCCTAAGGATTATTTGGATTTGTTGTTCCGGAAGGCTTATGTGCCCAGCTGGCTCACATATAAATTAAAGTTGGACGTGTAATGGTTAGCATTCCTATCTGATAACATGTATGTGATTTGGTTGGTGTTGTCACAGTACTCAAATTTTAAATAGCATTTGAATACTGAGATTTTTCAATCTTCAATGGTAGTACTTTCTTTTAAATTTCCATGTGGCCTTATATGTGTGTAATCCCTCAGTGGTCCAGGTAGGTTCTTAGTGGTCCATGGGCGTATACTAGTCTGTGTCTTATACTTGTTCAGATACAGCTCAAGATCATTCTAAAGTGATTCAAGAACAGTCCATTTCTGTCCTGTCAATGGGACTTTTTTAGTATCAATACTGGCAAACAATGAGGATTGAGTTTCAATACTAGTTTTTGTATCGATCAGGATTTTTGATACTTTTGACAGCCCTGAGTTGGTATCTACAGTCTTAATATTGCACACCAAACCTATAACAAGTAAACAAGTAAACCTATAAAAGTAAAGTCACTGGGAAAAAGGAAAGACATATATTTGGTTGTTGGCAGCTGACTCACATATAAATTATAGTTGGGCAGTTAAAAACACATTTACACTTGACGATGCTATGCACTGTCTAGATCTATAGCACGTAGCAGTATCTGATACCAGTACAAGAAAAGTCATCGAAAAACAGGAAAGGCATTTGTTTGGTCATTGTCTCTTTAACTGATGACATCAGCAGGAGGAGGTCGTGATGGAGGCATGACTCTATGGAAAGATCCACTGTGTCTCCGATTCATTACAGTGGCATCAGCTCAGCCGGAGTAATGTTAGAGCAGAAAGAAACACAGGACAAGGAGAAAACATGGAAATGATTCTACAATTATATAATTCAAGGTTTTAAAGCTGCATAATTCAAGGTTTTTGCAAGCTGCATCCATGTCAAACTTTTAAATCCTGCACTGCTGTAAAATGTTCTTTGGCATATTGGGAATTTATTCCCAAAAATATTTTGAAAAACAAGAATTATGACTCGCCTCAACACAGATCTGAGCTGTAATTTAAGCTTCATTTTCAGTGTTGTTTTGGGTAAAGTAATGGTGAATTTGTGATTTTTTTTTTTTGTACAGTATGTACATTTTGAAAAGGCCTTTTGCCTGTACTGTCTGAGATCTGACAGTACTATTATCATGCAGTATTACAAAGTACTGCTTTACTTCACAGATCTCATTCCATTACCTCATGTTGTGAATACACTCCAGTGTTTCATGGTATTAATAGTAGTATTTAAGGTCGCACAATATATCGTAAAAAATATTGAAAACTGCAATAAATAAATTTATCTCAACACGCACTTATCCATTTTACAGCGTTTTTGGAAAAAGTGAGATTTTGGATTGATTCTCTCATTAAGTCCCAGACTTAAGACTTGTTTTTGGGTTTTTTTCATTATTTGCAAATTAATTATATTTAAATATCACAATAAAACAGAATAAAATCATGATAGTTTTAGGACTTTGGATCCATTTAAAATTTGCCAAACTAAAACAAGAACATGTTTGTAGAGTCTAAACTTCAGGGGGTATGAGGGTTTTTCATAAGCATCTTTCATAAGATGTTTTCATGTTATAATTCTGCATATTTTGTTTCCATTAATTTAAATCTAATCTAAAATCTAATATTGCTCTAACTTAAGAGAATATCAAATATTGGTGTGTGAGGTGTAAATCAGTGTTGTTTGCTCTTAGCTTGTTAGCATTAGCATTAGCATGGCTAGCTCAGGCTTAGCACTGGCTGTGTGAGGCCAGGATTACGAGCAGGTGTTAAAATGGGACTGTAATCCTAGTGAGCGGTGCTTTTTTAAGACGTGGACAGAGGGGGGAGGCACACGCTGTAATTACTCTGATCACAAACATGAAATACTAGAAAGAAAAAGATCTTAAGACATATTTACATCATGCATTTATCTCTGCAGAGAATGAGGCTTTGAGCCGGTTTGTGTGAGGCTTTGGGCCGGTTTGTGTGAGGAGTTGGGCCGGGCCAGTCTGTATGAAGCTTTGGGCCGGTTTGTAACAGGACTAAACAATTTGGAGAACATTTCTAATTGAAATTGCAGCAGAACTGCCAAAAAGACTAAAATCTGAACTGACAAACTCCCATTTCACATCTGCACAATACAACCCCAGGAGGACACTGGGAGGGCATCTGACACAGGGAGCTTTCAAAACATGTTTGTATGATCTTCAGGGTGAGAAGTTTTGTTTTTTTGTTTTGTTTTTTTATAATGGCAGAATATTGTCATTCCGATTGGATTGGGACTAATCTTTCAGTCCTAGTTTGTGATATTTAGGAAAAGGGTTCGGGTTAAATACAATAGAATTTTCAACACAAAACACAAATACAACACACAAAACTTGTTCTGATATAAATCTAAACCATGAGAGAATGAGGCTTGTTCATGGTAGGCTGCTTTTTAGGTTACAAAGATGTCTCTAAATATAATACTTTAAATAATCTTGCATTTATTTAAATTTATGATGTATCTCATATAGTGGTGTAACTTAACAAAGATGTTTTTTCAACATTATAATGTCTAAAGAGAAATAATAATAGCCTGTCTTGACGAGCTGACAGGGGTACTCTTTATATGAATGCATTATGTGTTAGTGCCTTGGTGGAGGTCTGCTCGGGTTAGGGTTAAACTTAAATAAAGAACAGGGTGCATGTATGTTTCTTTGAGAGTCTCACTTTTTGTCCTGAAGGAATGAAACACTAGGGCAGGGTAGTTTCAATATTAATTTCATAACTTAATGAAAACATATAAATCATAAATCGTGTCTTTTTTTGTATCGACACCTGTTCAAATGAGTATCTTACGTGAGTACTGTGTTTAGTATTGATCTGTGTGAATATAGATCACCTCACAGAGTCTGTGTTCATAATGAAACTCCACCTCCTTCTCTGGACGTGCTGTTCAAGGACTGTAGGAAATATAAGTATTACACAAGAAGACAGTGGCCAAAAGTATTCTCAGATTCAAGTAAGTTAAGTTTTCTTGTGTTTGCTCGGTGTTAGCATAGTCGGGGTTAGTAAAACGCTGCCAAATGTATATCAATATTATATATTACTACATCCAGCCTAGTTATATAAAAATGATTTTCAGAGTTTAAATGTAACTGATTGGTTTAATCACTCAGAGCAGGACACAATGTGGCCAATAAGAAGAAAGGTAGAAAAAGGGTCTATGTATGAGCTTAGAGCTGAGATCAAATACTTCAGCCCATTACAACATGAGGCCCTGTGTCTGTGACTTTAGACTCACCAGTGTCACGAGAAATAAAGATCATTCTGATGATAGTTAGTTTCCATGGTGATTCAATATTTCAAGTATAATTTTGTTGTATGGCTTTTATATTTATTTATCCATCTCCATCTAAGATATGCACTGACAAAAAATCCTGAGGGCAGTGATGATGTTATGTTCCCAAGATGGATGTTTAGTGTTTAGAGCGGGATTCATGTGTCACCTATATATATAAAATCTCCTCCTCACCCTCCGCGGGTGGTCTCTTTATCCCCTCTTTTTCCACGCTCGGGACCTCTACCAGAGGCCTGGAGCTTGAGGGTTCTGCGCAGTATCTTTGCTGTTCCTAGTACTGCATTTTCTGGACTGAGATGTCTGATGTTTCTCCTGGGATCTGCTGTAGTCTCTCCTCCAGTTTGGGGGTCACTGCCCCGAGTCCGATGACCACGGGCACCACTGAGGCCTTCACATTCCAGACCTTCTCCAGCTCTTCTTTGAGCCCCTGGTATTTCTCTAGTTTCTCATGCTCCTTTTTCCTGATGTTCTCTTGGTTCTGTGATGTTCCATCACAACGGCTTTGCTCTGTTGTTTATCCACCTCCACTATGTCCGGTTGGTCCATCTGCCAGTCTGTATCTGAGTCCCACAGGATCTTGGCTCGATCATTCTCCACGACCTTGGAGGTGTTTTTCCACCTTGACATATATATATATATATATATATATATATATATATATATATATATATAGAGAGAGAGAGAGAGAGAGAGAAGAGAGAGAGATATAGAAGAGAGAGAGAGAGAGAGAGAGAGAGAGAGAGAGAGAGAGAGAGAGAGAGAGAGAGAGAGAGAGAGAGAGAGAGAGAGAGAGAGAGAGAGAGAGAGAGAGAGAGAGAGAGAGAGATACGATGAACGAAACGATATATTTAAAACAATATATTTACGAGCATTGGTTTGTTTGGTAGCAGTTGTCGACATTTTAGATTCACTTGTTCCTATTTCTAAAACAATTTTTACCTGTCCATTGTCCATGATCCTGTCTGTGGGGGACCGCCGGGGTCCTGTCCGCCGGGGTCCTGTCCGCCGGGGTCCTGTCCGCCGGGGTCCTGTCCGCCGGGGTCCTGTCCGCCGGGGTCCTGTCCGCCAGGGTCCTGTCCGCCAGGGTCCTGTCCGCCAGGGTCCTGTCCGCCAGGGTCCTGTCTGTGGAGCACTCCCCATCTCTCTGGTTCCAGAAATGAAGAAACACCAGAAACTTCAAAATTTTATATTTTTTGGTATTCAGTATTGACCCTGTTCTTCCCCGCCCACTTTGCACTTCTATTGAAACAGAATCACATTCATTCCAATGGAGGATTTGGGACAAATTTTGCCGCTACAATCAGATATAAAGTAGATAAAGTAGGTAGGTTGATTTGTGTCAAATGTTCATGTGGAGGCTTTAAAACGGCTCTGTCGTCCCATAGACTGGAGCTGGGTTTTTCACATTGCACTGTGATTGGTTAAACCATCTGTCCCTCATTCATCTGCTACGTTTTCAGTGACAAAAGCAGCCATGTTTGTTTTGATACAGACCTGTCACTCACACATCACGGATCGGAGACGCCTGTGTTCTTGGCTGGTTAAACAAAACAGGCTCCAATTCAGTACTTTTACAAACATGATGTAAATGTGAAGGGAACAAACTTAAACATGGACATTTAAACTTTGAGATGAGCAGCACGATCGAGCCTCTGACTGCAACCCACGGCCCAGCGACCCACGGCCCAGCGACCCACGGCCCAGCGACCCAGCTCACACTGAGGCTGGGTCCATGTGTGATCCATGAAAAAGGGACAGAGAGAAGGAGGGAGAGAGAGTGGTAGACGTAGGGCTGAAGGGAGGGAAAGAGATGGAGAGAATGAGCGGAGGATGAGAGAAAAGGAGGGAAGGATGGAGGGGGGGAGAGAGGGAAGAATGAGTAGAGTGATAGAAAGAGGAGCAGCTGAGTTTGAGCTGTTTACCGCCTTAAACACGACTGGAAGAACCTAGGATTTGCTGTAGGTGTTTTTCATCGACTCATGGTGAGTTTGAAGCTTTAGTGAGTCCTGCAGAGTAAACACGGTTAAATGTGAGGAGTTAAATGTGAGGAGTTACATGTGAGGAGTTACATGTGAGGAGTTAAATGTATAAAGTTAAATTTGATGAGATAAATTTGATGAGATAAATGTGAGGAGTTAAATGTGTAAAGTTAAATTTGATTAGATAAATGTGAGGAGTTAAATTTGATGAGATAAATGTGAGGAGTTAAATGTGAGGAGTTAAATGTGAGAAGTCAAATGTGAGGAGTTAAATGTGAGAAGTCAAATGTGAGGAGTTAAATGTGAGGAGTTACATGTGAGGAGTTACATGTGAGGAGTTACATGTGAGGAGTTACATGTGAGGAGTTACATGTGAGGAGTTACATGTGAGGAGTTACATGTGAGGAGTTAAATGTGAGGAGTTAAATGTTGAGAGTTTAATGTGAGGAGTTACATGTGAGGAGTTAAATGTGAGGAGTTAAATGTGAGGAGTTAAATTTGATGAGATAAATGTGAGGAGTTAAATGTGTGGAGTTAAATTTGATGAGATAAATGTGAGGAGTTAAATGTGTGGAGTTAAATGTGTAAAGTTAAATTTGATGAGATAAATGTGAGGAGTTTTGTAGTGATGGAAAATGAGATTGTTATTGTACATATAGTGGCTCGTTCACCACATCAAAGGCTGGCTCTTGGACTGTTGTGTCCTTGAGCAAGACACTTTGCATACCTTAGCCTCCAGAGTTAAAGTGTGTGTGCACACTCTCACCCAAATGAATAAAAATACAACAAAACTCATGCAATCCCAAGCATTATGCCAAGTCCACTTATACATACAGAAACAGTTCCACACTGATGTCAGTACAATATATTATAAATATGTATATTTTAAAGTGTTGAAGTATGTTTTTTCACATTCTTTTGGGTGAGACTAAAGCACTTTGTATTAGGCTCTGATGTAAAACCAGCACTGTCTGTGTTTAACGACAGATGTACATACACACACATTGAAGGGCACATTATAGATTTATATATGCCTAATTGTCATTTATCTTACTCTTACATTTACATTCCATGTATTTAATATTGTTTAAAACACCTGATAAACACTGAATTACACAAGCCTATATAAGCCATGCACACTGCACAAAGCTAATAAAGCCATTTACCTTTTGTTTACTCACAGAGCATTAATATGTTACACACTAGTCTCACTCACGCCTGAGCTGGGACAAAACCCCGTCCGGATCAGTCTGACTGACTGATTGGATCAAGGAAAGAACAGAGCAGACCCAGACACGTTCTGGAAGCATATGTGAATTATGTGAGCCTGCACAAACTGTCATGGATGCCACAAGAGCATTCAGTTACTCATTATTAACTGGTACAATGCAGATACTCAGTTTTCTATATTTGAATCATGTTTGCAGAGAAAATATCTGAATGCTTGTATAATTGTATAAGTGTGTGTCCTTTGGGGCAGTGTGACTCATGCAGGTCCATATCTGTCCATATCTGAGCATCCTCCAAACACAGCCTCCATTGATTTTCTCCAAATCAGCAGAGAGAGGAGCACGGCATCATGGGAGCTAGAGGTACAGACAGAAGTACTCAGAGCACCTGTCATCTTCAGCCCTATACATTTTGACAGTTTAAATGTGTATTACATAACTTTTCTCGTGAGGGGTACACCACCTGATTGTCTCTATGGAAATGTTATGGGGTGTTGTCTGGAATATTCCACAGTATGGCATTTAACATATTTATCTTGCATTTACTGAGTTAGAGGCGTGAAACTGAGCGCCTTCCCTTGGACCAATCCAGGACCTTTATGTTCACCTGTAGGGCATAGTTCATACACAAAGTTATTCAAAGTGGGAGGATTCACAAAAGACTGAAAAATGAATTGACAAATTAATGCAAGAATCACATGTTTGTACAGACCTAAACTACAGGGTTAGACGTTTATATGCAGAATAAGACCCCACGGAGACACAGGGAGGGCATCTGACACACAGGGACAATTCAGAACATGTTTGCACAGATCTAAACTGTAGGTATTGTTTTTATACAGAATAAGATAATGATGGTATGTCAAAAACTGCAGCTGTTGCTGTTCATATTTTAGAATGAATGTAAAACTTTACTCAACAGAAAGTCAAATATTTTCTAAGACCAAAAGAGGAAGGGTTTTTTTTTCAGTGTTCACTCAGACTTAACCACTTTGAGTCCTTCCTGTTTGTTAAAAAAAACAAAACATATCTGCAGTCTCTCATGCACAGACTACACAACTCTCTCATAATAAGGTTGTGTGCAAAATGGTGTATTCTTCTGTAAAAAATATGTGAAAATATAGTTTTGATTTGTAGTAAAAAACATTGACGTTTACAGTGTAAATGTGTCCGTATAGTTTCAGGATACGTTTATGTCAGCACATATAAAGTCATGTGTTTTAATATTATTGTATTACATTATAGACATGTCTTCATTTTGTCTCTGCTGTTTTAATGGTCAAATTTTTGTTTATTATTATTTTCTTTACAGGTGTTTTTTATTGCTCGAAAATATCTTGAAAAACATGCGTTCTTGATGTGAGCGGGCTCACCTCTCCCAGGATTTGACCTGTAACTTGACTCGATGGGACAACCAGCTTGTCTCTATGGAAAGAAGTTTAATGCCATACTGTTGAACATTCCAGGCAAAGCAGTAACATGTCCATGGAGTCTAGCAGGTGAAAAATTCTTCATTCTTGTTTTAGTTTTATTTGCAGTTTATATTTAATATTTACATCAAATATTTTATATTTCAGTCTCGTCTCAAATGTCACTGGATGTGTTTAAAATGTGCACTTTGAACAGAATCCCACAATTAAAAACCACCTCACAAATCTAATTGCAATAATTGTACAAACAAATCAATACTAGATCTTTTTCCTGGCGTACAGAGATGACTTATTTGGGAGAAGTTCTTGGGTCTTGTGGCTTTCACGCTTTCATTATAACTGTCCACAGATTATATGGAGGTCTTTCTGTGCCATCCTAAAAGTGCCCACAGACCTATAATCTGGGTGTGAACATGGGAGGGGTGGGCCAAGCCTTAACCAGACTGAGATTACACAGCAGGGAGTCAGTCAGGACGGGCCCATGTAATCCACAAGAATTTGGGACAGCTTTTGAGGATCCTGTCTCGATTAAAAGACACTAAATAGAAACCTTTTTTTTTTTTTTTTGTCTCCCATGGTTTTCCTCCCCCTTGAATCCTTGGTCCTCATTTTCATAATTGTTGATTTGGACAAAGTCATTTCCTGTGTTCCCATGGGTGCAGGGGTGGGAGATGTTGCCAGGCTGCATATGAACAGTTTTATAACTGGACGTGTCGGAAACTTTGCTGTAAAGAGGTGGAGGGGAAATGATAATCACCAATGTGCTGAAATGTGTAAATATTTTGGTCGTGTTTTAGGAATGTACACTTAAGTAAACTTTTGGGGGAATGTATGGGGGAGGGTATCCTTACAGTGAGTGGGCTTGCATTTCCACGAACCTGACTCTTACTTGGAGGGAGGAGGGCCTGCTTCTGCTTGTTTCCTTTTGGCTATAATATTCCACAGTATGGCATAAAACTTATCTCCGCGGAGAAAGTGTGGTTTTAACTTTTCATTTCCATTGAAACATGCACCTCCAGAATGTTATATACTGCAGTTTTTTACTCTTCTACAAGTTGTAAATAGTTTGGTTAATTTGGCTTTTGAAGCTGACATCCAATCAGAAAGCTGTTTGGGTTAACCCTACCTACAAGTAAGTAGTGTCCTAGTAGACAGTTGAGTATATATTATCATTACTTTGAAAAGTTTTGTGAAGTTTATCATTTTAATTTCTGGTTGGACAAGGCCAGTAGGTGAGACATACGATGAGGTAATTCCAAATTAGAAAAGCATGAAAACCTTGAAGTGAAATATCTAGTGTTTGTATGAAATGTAGTTGAGCATGAGCACATGAGCAAGCAGAGACAGGCAGACCTGCACTGACTTTAAACCACTTTACATTTCGAAATCTGAAAAACTCACACAAAAGAGGCATTGAAATATTGTAAATGTGTATAGTTTTCAGCAGTTTGAAAGTAGGGGCACTTTGTCTGGTGCCCTGGTAACACTTGATCAATATATGGACAGATATAGTGGAACAAAAATACATTGAGGCCCTCTTTGTGCGGAGTGACCATGACTAACGCCTTTTATCGACAGCCTGCTCCTTGTATGTGCTATTTGGAGCCCAAAATGGGAGACCAGAGAAAGTCATTATTTGGAGTCTGAGATGGAGGACCAGAGGAGGTCACTATTTGGAGTCTCAGATGGGGGACCAGAGGAGGTCACTATTTGGAGTCTGAGATGGAGGACCAGAGGAGGTCACTATTTGGACTCTGAGATGGGGGACCAGAGGAGGTCACTATTTGGAGTCTGAGATGGGGGACCAGAGGAGGTCACTATTTGGACTCTGAGATGGGGGACCAGAGGAGGTCACTATTTGGAGTCTGAGATGGGGGACCAGAGGAGGTCACTATTTGGAGTCTGAGATGGAGGACCAGAGGAGGTCACTATTTGGAGTCTGAGATGGGGGACCAGAGGAGGTCACTATTTGGACTCTGAGATGGGGGACCAGAGGAGGTCACTATTTGGAGTCTGAGATGGGGGACCAGAGGAGGTCACTATTTGGAGTCTGAGATGGGGGACCAGAGGAGGTCACTATTTGGAGTCTGAGATGGAGGACCAGAGGAGGTCACTATTTGGAGTCTCAGATGGGGGACCAGAGGAGGTCACTATTTGGAGTCTGAGATGGAGGACCAGAGGAGGTCACTATTTGGAGTCTCAGATGGGGGACCAGAGGAGGTCACTATTTGAGTCTGAGATGGAGGACCAGAGGAGGTCACTATTTGGACTCTGAGATGGGGGACCAGAGGAGGTCACTATTTGGAGTCTGAGATGGGGGACCAGAGGAGGTCACTATTTGGACTCTGAGATGGGGGACCAGAGGAGGTCACTATTTGGAGTCTGAGATGGGGACCAGAGGAGGTCACTATTTGGAGTCTGAGATGGGGACCAGAGGAGGTCACTATTTGGGAGTCTGAGATGGGGGACCAGAGGAGGTCACTATTTGGACTCTGAGATGGGGGACCAGAGGAGGTCACTATTTGGAGTCTGAGATGGGGGACCAGAGGAGGTCACTATTTGGAGTCTGAGATTTGGAGTTGGAGTCTGAGATGGGGGACCAGAGGAGGTCACTATTTGGAGTCTGAGATGGAGGACCAGAGGAGGTCACTATTTGGAGTCTGAGATATGGGGGACCAGAGGAGGTCACTATTTGGAGTCTGAGATGGAGGACCAGAGGAGGTCACTATTTGGACTCTGAGATGGGGGACCAGAGGAGGTCACTATTTGGAGTCTGAGATGGGGACCAGAGGAGGTCACTATTTGGAGTCTGAGATGGGGGACCAGAGGAGGTCACTATTTGGGACTCTGAGATGGGGGACCAGAGGAGGTCACTATTTGGAGTCTGAGATGGGGGACCAGAGGAGGTCACTATTTGGAGTCTGAGATGGGGGACCAGAGGAGGTCACTATTTGGAGTCTGAGATGGGGGACCAGAGGAGGTCACTATTTGGAGTCTGAGATGGGGGACCAGAGGAGGTCACTATTTGGAGTCTGAGATTGGCTGCAGGTGTTGGGGATTAGGTAGTGAACATTGAGTAAGTAGTAGTAGTAAACATTTTTTGGTCTTGAACCAAAACACTCATTTATGCTCATTTATTCTCATCAGTAAAAGTTATATTTGATTTGAATCTCGTATCTGGGTACACTGTTAGCCTGGTCCGTAAACTTAGGACTGTAGACCATTGTGTTCTGCGTCCTGATTGGCTGAGGAACTGTAGACCATTGTCCATCAGTCTCCTCTGTGTCTCCTGTACAGTACAGAATATGTTTAGACAAATTTACATAAATGTTGGATCAGTGTGACTCTGAAGTGCTGTATGTTTGAAAGTTTTCTCCCCGACAAAACCCACAATGTCGATGAAACGTTCTGCACCAACAGATTTCAGAAACACATTGGACTCAGAAGTGTTTCTCTACACAGAGAGGCGCCTCTGCGAATACCTCTGGAGCAGAGGCACGTGAACAACAAATTTAAAGTGATCATCAAAAAAGGGGGATATAATAGATGAAGGTTTGAACTTTGAGAGTGTTTAAACAAGAGAGGAATGTGAGAAAATGTTAATGCCTGTGTGAGAAAAGCGTATAAAGTGTGTGATGAGGGGTTTTATTGCCTTAAAACATATACTGACTACTGACTCACTACTTCATGGATTTCACCTATTGCGGGCTATTTTCAGAATGTAACCCCCGTAATAAACAAGGGACCACTGTACTGCATTTTTTCCACAAATACATGAAAAAGCCCAGTCCTCTTAGGCCTGGTGTCACTTTGGTTCAGTCCTGTCCCCAGCCGTGTCCCTCTGCTTCTTATGCACGACAGCACGCCTCCCCATTCACGAGCCGAGTGGTTAGACCGGTTGGCTGCGGTTGGCCTCTTCATCTCTCCTGCTTTAAACACATTTGTTGGAAAGAATCCAGAATCCAAAGTCTAAAGATGGCACCTAAACTCAGCCTGACTGGGTGGCCCGCTGGAGGGCATAAGATAAATACTGCGGGAGGGGTTTTGTTTTGTGGAACACATATAATGCAAATTAGACTTTTGAGCTCACCACGTTAGACTGTTGTTGCCTCATCAAAAACACACCTGGAGTAGTAGTTTGGATTAATGAAACAAGTGTGAATTCATCTAAAATTGTCCTCTCTGAGCACTCGAAAATGCTCCGTTATCATTTTGCTCTTTTAATTGTGTCATAGATAAATCTCCAGATTTCTGAATGTCATTAAATATGAAAATGACATAACTTTATATCACTCAGTTGTAATCCTTTTGTGTTTTGGGGTAAATGTTCACCAGTTCAATGCTTCAATGCTAGCAGCTACTATTTTAGACCCATGTTAACAGTCTGTGTAATCTTTCAGTCGTCCAGGTCTGATCCACGCTATGGCTTTTACAATGGCTTTTACTGGCCAAAATTAAATCTGTCAAATATACGAAAAGTTGCAGTACAACTGTTTGTGAAGCTGATCCTGCTCTCTCAGGACACTCTGGTGACGTTGAATAATGGCATGCATAACTGTAGTGTTTTGAAGGTTGTGTGTTTGGGCGGAGCAAGTCTTTAGAATGAAGGTGGGATCAAGCCATGCTGGAATCATAACATGAGCTGACTGGGCGTTTCCTGATGGAAGACACTTCTGTACTTTTATTTTTAAGTGCAGTGAAGTTGAGTTTACTGATTTTTGGGTATAACTACGATATTGATGTTATGGCCCCAGGCCTTATGCTCTTTCTCTTTTTGTATCTGTCCTACGTTTTGTGTGTGTGATTGAATCTGTCTCCTTTCCCCATGTAATCCTTGCTGTGTGAGCCCTCAGTGGTGATTGGAGGACTGTTTTCCTGCCTTGCCAATCCTGCACCTACAGCCACCTCCCCTATTTAAGGACATTCTCCACACCAGCTCGGGGCTGCAGTATGTCATTTTGTGCCTGTCTCATTTAGTTGTTAATTGTTTGTGTCCAAATCTGTGTGAGAGACACTAGTTTAATTATATTTTTGCATCTCTTTTTATTTTGTCACTTGATTCTGTTTGTAGATTTATGTGACTCGTGTTTGTTTTGGGACGCTCATGATTTTTGTTTTTTGTGTGTGTCTTATTTTGCCACTCGTTTTTAACAGGCCTACGTGACCACTTTTTAGAGACATGAAACTTGTCATTTGTTAAACTTGTTATTTTTGGTTTCTTAGTTTAGGTTCTTTTGTTTATACATTACGTAATACGTATTTTGACCTTTTTTGTTACTTTGCCTTTTAATATCCTGTTCATAAAATTACCTCCTATATTTTACCATTTTTCCATCCGTTTTTTGTTACCTTAGACATACTTGAGGTACACCCCTAGTGTCAAGTATCAATAAAATATTTTTTTCTGTCAAAATATTGAAATTATGCTTGCAACAAAAGTTTGTGCATTGTTACATCCCCGGAAAAATTCTCAGTGGAAAAAGGTGAATCTTAAACACGTTCTTAAAATATGTGAGATTCTTGCATGAGTTTAGCAGTTCACATCTGATATATGATCCTGATGTGCTGAACTCATTTTAAGAAAAAAATATTTAGTTCTTTGCAGAACATTTTTACAGAAATAATTAGCCATTTTGCTTTTCCATTTGTGACCATTTAAATTAGATCTTTCAGTTTTTCTTCAAAATGTGCAATGACATCAACAAATAATTTCTTTCATAAATAGTAGTAGTAGTATTAGTACTTCATTTGCATCGTAGCTTTATCTCACCCAGTAGCTATCAAGCTTTGGTTGCGTAGCTGCGTGTTTGACTCTATGACTCTAGTTTCCAGTTCTTTTCTTTATAGAATTACATTAGTGTGTCTTGAAGAGAAGCCACTAATTCTGTTAGCACTTGGACTAGCATCATCTGTGCAGTGAGAGGAAGTCATTAGGTCATTAAACAGCCTGAACCATTTCCGTGTTTGTTAATTAGCTTCTTCCCTTATCTTCATTTATGTTGAGCCGCATTCACCCAAAAGAATGTCAACTTAAAACAGAGGAATTTCACCCTTCAGATTTCACTTTAGTATAGGAAAAATATTAGTTTACTTCTAACAGAAGCAGAGAACGAAAAACTGACTTTTTGTCATAATTTTTATACATTTTATTATATTTGTTTTTTGTTTGTTTTTTTAAATCAAGATTCAATTTACAGAGCAAATTTTAAAACATATCCATGAGCATTTGACAGAATGCTTAATATAAGAATCACATGCATTTCAAAACCTCTAAAATCTATGAATATACCTATTGTGTTAACCAGGCTAATTCATATTAAAAGGCAGAATATTTTGTTGTTTGCAGAAGAAAAATTATATGACCCCAGCCTATAGGGCACTATGCAACTTTGGTGAAGGGTTGGGCACCTGTTTGACTGCATGGAGAGGGTATCGCTTCACCTGGAGTGTTCCAGAGTACGGCATTAAACTTGATCCTCCATGTTTGAAACCAGGTAATGTCGCCAGGACAAGTTACAGGTCACATCTGTAGAGGTAACCACAAATTCATACATTTCATGATATTTTTGAGCAATAAAAACAACTATAATAGAATTAATGTGTAGGATGTGTGTCACTAAAAAGTACAATGTTTGCACTAAATACTTACATGTTCACCTTATTACAGTGTACTGCGTTCAGCTCTAGGGGTGGAGAGACTGTTAGCTGGTATCATATACTGAAGACAAGTGACAAACATCATTCAACACAGTTTACAAATGGCTATTGACTGACATCCTTTGAACACAGAGTGCCAGGAGGAACAGACCCATGTAGGGAAAGAGTGGGCAAAATGAATCAGTGAGGCCCACACAAATTAGCAAAAAGGAGCATGAGAAAAGAACAGGCCTACCAGCCCAACCAGAGAGCAGGATGCTCAGAGAGGCTTCAGCATTTAGGTTCTTTTTGCGGGTCAGCTAGTCATCAAATATCTATCCTGAATAAAAAAGGAAAAGGACCAGTGTGAGGGCTCAATGTGCACACAATCTAAATCTAGTCAACAGTGATTGCTAGTTCCATACTGTACAATAAATAACAAATGCTAATGCAAGAAAAACTTTATGAATGACATTAAAGTTACATGATAGACCGTTTATGCATCAGTGTTATACACTCAGACTTAATAACCGAGTCATTTAATACTGGAATTATGGGTAATAATGCTGTGTATTGAAGTGAAGAGCAAAAGAATAAAATCTGTCAACTGGACAAAACGTTTTTATTTTTCTTTTGCTGTGGACCTGAACCACTGAGGATTACACAGATCAACGTAAACTAATGGCCGATTTGGGCCTTAACATGCATCAAAACACCTGAAAAAAGAACTTCAATACAGAGCAAATGGTTCAATAAACACCCGACTTTAATTGCACTTAATTCAGTGAAATACAGCAGGAAAAACGGGCATGAAAGTCAGATGCTAACCGCGCCATACAATCAAATGGAAGCGGCTAAGATAACACATGAGTTTAAATGAGAATGCTAAGCTAAGCGCTAGCGCAACTCACCAGACTAGTTTATCGGTGCTCTTCTGAGAGCAGGGTGGCACCCGTAGTTTGTTTCTACAGTTCGGCATTAGTTAAAATTGTATTAAACGCATGACATGACGAAATAAAGATTCAAAGCGGCTTTAACAAAGTCTTCCTTGCTCGCTCCCTGCTCCGCTGGTAGACTGCCACTTCCGGATTATACTACACGCTGATTGGTCACGCTTAGTAACGTGACTAGGTGACGTAGTCACACAGGAAATAATGCAATCACGCAAGGACACGCAGCTGAAATACATTTAATGGCGAAGAATAACTGCGTTTTTTCCACCCGGGTTACAAATGTGAGGCAGGTTTGACGCCATATTGAGGGACATTACGGGATTTTCAGGGATTTTCAAGGCATTTTTAAAGATTACACACATGAAATGAAATAATATGCAAGATAAGAGTAAGTGTACTGTCCTTCTGTGAGTCATAGCATCTCCATGGAGACAAACAGATGGTGCCCCCCACTCTAGAAAAGTTACATAATGACCGTTTAAGTGAAAACGCTGTTTCATTAGGTCCATAGTGAAGGTGTCAAGGAGAATGTTAGGGTAGACCTGGATTTACAGCAGGAAAACACCTCAGGCAGAACTGTGGAGAGAAATACCAAAGAGACATTTGCCCTGTGAAATGTGCCCAAAACCATTTGCAGAAGGACCAAGGGAACATTTAAAAGTCACTGTTATAAAACGCACCAAAGGACGACAAGAACAGTGAAGGGTGAATCCTCAAAAGAGGCACACGAAATTAGAATCTCGAGTGTGTCTGTCATTAAAACTATTAAAATGACTGTAAAAAAGGACAGAAAAGTCCAGTGTAATCGCCCAAACAAAGGCATAGACGGACAGCTCTGTCCTTTGTGGTTAGTCTTCTGGTCCTTTCATGTTCAGATTCTTTTACAGGCACATTCAGCTCCTGATCATTTTTGTCTGTTTTACATTTAAGAAATATAATATATATAGTATGTTGTTTTAAATTGCTAGTCAGTATGGAGTGGTCCTAATTTTTATTATCCAGAAACACATGGACAGAAATAAAAAGTCATAGATTTTTGCTAATACGTAATAAGACAATGTCAAATTCTAATTCTAAATTCAAAAGTGAATATTTGTGTCCGTTTAGGATAAATCCAAGGTGAAACAGTTATCTTGTCTGAGATTAGATGAACCCTGTTCAAAAGAAGCTTGTTAATGATGTTATGATGTAGCTGTGTGTTTGAGAGGTGCAGACTCACATCTGTTTGTACAAGGACGAGTCTTTGTGTTAGTGCTTATGTAAGAGAACAGTCTGCAGAGAACAGTCTGCAGAGAACAGTCTGCAGAGAACAGTCTGCAGAGAACAGTCTGCAGTACGGTCTGCAGAGAACAGTCTGCAGTGAACAGTCTGCAGAGAACAGTCTGCAGAAAACAGTCTGCAGTACAGTCTGCAAAGAACAGTCTGCAGTGAACAGTCTGCAGAGAAGTCTGCAAAGAACAGTCTGCAGAGAACAGTCTGCAGAGAACAGTCTGCAGAGAACAGTCTGCAGTGAAGTCTGCAGAGAACAGTCTGCAGAGAACAGTGCAGCCTGCGACTCCGCTCCCTCAAAATGTTCATTACAAGGAGGTTGTGTGTGTGTGTGTGTGTGTGTGTGTCTTTTTTCTGCATGTGTGTATGTTTGTGTGTGTGTCTGTGTGTACATGTTTGTGCGTGTGTGTATGTTTGTGTGTGCGTTTGTGTGTGTAGCAGACAGGTCAGTGCGAGCATCAGGTTCCCTGATCAGTCTCTGTTCTCAGTCTCTGTTGATCAGGATGTGGAGAGTGTGTGATCAGGGGAAGAATGAGTCTTAAAGAAATTTCACAAAGGAAATGGAGGGAGACAACTGGGCTTTTATCGCCGGTAAGAAAACAGATGGAATGGATTTGGTAACTGTGTAGATACAGTTGGCTGAGTTCTCGATGTTGTACTGTTTTTGGACCTGACCGTTACTTTTTCAGATAAGTTTAAAGTTAGAAAAGAATATTTGCCCTTAATGTTCATGGTTCTTTGCGGTTTCAAGTTGTTGCAGGCACTTTTTTCACTTGGCCATATCAAAAATCATAATTTTTGTCTGTTTTGAGATTATTGAGGCAGTGAGTGGAGTTTGCATGTTCTGACTGTGACTGGCTGGATTCTCTTTGGTCCTGACCTTTAGCTGAAGATCTGGAGATGGGTGCCTAAGATCTGGTCTGCTGTTATGGCTTTGCCTGGAATGTTCCATACTCTGGCATTACACTATATAAATTTACAAGTAGGGCTGTGCCAAAAATTGAAAGATCAATAGATCACGATGTAAACTTTGGCCGATCTCCATGATAAGGGGAGTTCATTTTAATGGACATGTCTCTGGCAGTGTGGTCCTGAAGAGGAGGCTCTGGTTTAGGTGAACACTCAGGGCCACAGTCTCTTTATGTCTCCTCAGGTGTCCCGTCTGTCTCTGTGTGTGTCTGTGTGTGTCTGTGTGTGTCTGTGTGTGTGTCTGTGTGTGTCTCTGTGTGTCTGTGTGTGTCTCTGTGTGTCTGTGTGTGTCTCTGTGTGTGTGTCTGTGTGTGTCTGTGTGTGTGTCTGTGTGTGTCTCTGTGTGTGTCTCTGTGTGTGTCTGTGTGTGTCTGTGTGTGTCTCTGTGTGTCTGTGTGTGTCTCTGTGTCTCTGTGTGTGTCTCTGTGTGTGTGTCTGTGTGTGTGTGTCTGTGTGTGTCTGTGTGTGTGTCTGTGTGTGTCTGTGTGTGTCTCTGTGTGTCTCTGTGTGTGTCTGTGTGTGTCTCTGTGTGTGTCTCTGTGTGTGTGTCTCTGTGTGTGTGTGTGTGTGTCTGTGTGTGTGTCTGTGTGTGTCTGTGTGTGTCTCTGTGTGTGTCTGTGTGTGTGTGTGTGTGTGTGTGTGTGTGTGTGTGTGTGTGTGTGTGTGTGTGTGTGTGTGTGTGTGTGTGTGTGTGTGTGTGTGTGTCTCTCTGTGTCTCTGTGTGTGTCTGTGTGTGTGTCTCTGTGTGTGTCTGTGTGTGTCTGTGTCTGTGTGTGTCTCTGTGTGTGTCTGTGTGTGTCTGTGTGTGTGTCTCTGTGTGTGTGTGTGTCTGTGTGTGTCTGTGTGTGTCTCTGTGTGTGTCTGTGTGTGTGTCTGTGTGTGTGTCTGTGTGTGTCTGTGTGTGTCTGTGTGTGTCTCTGTGTGTCTCTGTGTGTGTGTGTGTCTGTGTGTGTCTCTGTGTGTGTCTCTGTGTGTGTCTGTGTGTGTCTCTGTGTGTGTCTCTATGTGTGTCTGTGTGTGTGTGTGTGTCTGTGTGTGTCTGTGTGTGTCTCTGTGTGTGTCTCTGTGTGTGTCTGTGTTGTGTCTGTGTGTGTCTGTGTGTGTGTCTGTGTGTGTGTCTGTGTGTGTGTGTGTGTGTCTGTGTGTGTCTCTATGTGTCTGTGTGTGTCTCTGTGTGTCTGTCTCTGTGTAAGTCTGTGTGTGTCTCTCTGTGTCTCTGTGTTTGTGTGTCTGTGTGTGTTTCTGTGTCTCTCTGTGGGTAGTGGGCCCTTACACAGTGCGTCTTTAAATAAAGAGCAGGTAGTGGGCCCTTACAAAGTGCATCTTTAAATAAAGACACTGCATTAGATGGGATCCATATCTGTCTGATTGTTTCATAAACTTGATCGATGCTTCTCTCTTGTGTGGACACGGCCCTGAGTCCTGTGGCCTGGAGCTGAACAGGCATCTGGATCAATGTGGACAGAGATGTTCCATAATGTATGAAGTCAAAGCTTTTATCTGTCAGAGGCTGATCTAACCTTCAACTCACCCATAAGTCCTAAATCCCTCCAGAGTACTCCTGTGGTCTTATTGATGAAGAGTACTCCTGTGGTCTTATTGATGAAGAGTACTCCTGTGGTCTTATTGATGAAGAGTACTCCTGTGGTCTTATTTGATGAAGAGTACTCCTGTGGGTCTTATTGATGAAGAGTACTCCTGTGGTCTTACTGATGAAGAGTACTCCTGTGGTCTTATTGATGAAGAGTACTCCTGTGGTCTTATTGATGAGAGAGTACTCCTGTGGTCTTATTGATGAAGAGTACTCCTGTGGTCTTATTGATGAGAGAGTACTCCTGTGGTCTTATTGATGAAGAGTACTCCTGTGGTCTTATTGATGAAGAGTACTCCTGTGGTCTTATTGATGAAGAGTACTCCTGTGGTCTTATTGATGAAGAGTACTCCTGTGGTCTTATTGATGAAGAGTACTCCTGTGGTCTTATTGATGAAGAGTACTCCTGTGGTCTTATTGATGAAGAGTACTCCTGTGGTCTTATTGATGAAGAGTACTCCTGTGGTCTTATTGATGAAGAGTACTCCTGTGGTCTTATTGATGAAGAGTACTCCTGTGGTCTTACTGATGAAGAGTACTCCTGTGGTCTTATTGATGAAGAGTACTCCTGTGGTCTTATTGATGAAGAGTACTCCTGTGGTCTTATACTCCTGTGGTCTTATGATGAAGAGTACTCCTGTGGTCTTATTGATGAAGAGTACTCCTGTGGTCTTACTGATGAAGAGTACTCCTGTGGTCTTATTGATGAAGAGTACTCCTGTGGTCTCTTACTGACGAAGAGTACTCCTGTGGTCTTATTGATGAAGAGTCTCCTGTGGTCTTATTGATGAAGAGTACTCCTGTGGTCTTATTGATGAAGAGTACTCCTGTGGTCTTATTGATGAAGAGTACTCCTGTGGTCTTATTGATGAAGAGTACTCCTGTGGTCTTATTGATGAAGAGTACTCCTGTGGTCTTATTGATGAAGAGTACTCCTGTGGTCTTATTGATGAAGAGTACTCCTGTGGTCTTATTGATGAAGGTAACTGATAGTTACTTTTGCTCTTTTGCTCCTAGG
Source organism: Periophthalmus modestus (assembly GCA_019594935.1). NCBI lineage: Eukaryota > Metazoa > Chordata > Actinopteri > Gobiiformes > Gobiidae > Periophthalmus > Periophthalmus modestus. Next base: position 34,929 of record JAIEZT010000007.1, on the reverse strand, counting down.
ATTGAAAAAACGAACCAGGAAGGCCTTCGGGATACGCAAGAAAGAGAAGGACACTGACTCCACGTAAGTCCTGCTCGCGCTACTGTGTGCAGTGTGTTTGTGTACAGTGTGTTTGTGTACAGTGTGTTTGTGTGCAGTGTGCTGTGTTTGTGTGCAGTGTGTTTGTGTGCAGTGTGTTTGTGTGCAGTGTGTTTGTGTGCAGTGTGTTTGTGTACAGTGTGTTTGTGTACAGTGTGTTTGTGTGCAGTGTGTTTGTGTACAGTGTGTTTGTGTACAGTGTGTTTGTGTGCAGTGTGTTTGTGTACAGTGTGTTTGTGTGCAGTGTGTTTGTGTACAGTGTGTTTGTGTGTTTGCTGTGTTTGTGTGCAGTGTGTTTGTGTGTACAGTGTGTTTGTGTTTGTGTGTACAGTGTGTTTGTGTAGTGTGTACAGTGTGTACAGTGTGATTGTGTACAGTGTGTACAGTGTGTGTGTGTTTGTGTTTGTGTGTACAGTGTGTTTGTGTGCAGTGTGTTTGTGTACAGTGTGTACAGTGTGTTTGTGTTTGTGTGTACAGTGTGTTTGTGTACAGTGTGTACAGTGTGTACAGTGTGTTTGTGTACAGTGTGTACAGTGTGTACAGTGTGTTTGTGTACAGTGTGTACAGTGTGTACAGTGTGATTGTGTACAGTGTGTGTACAGTGTGTTTTGTGTGCAGTGTGTTTGTTTGTACAGTGTGTACAGTGTGTTTGTGTGTACAGTGTGTACAGTGTTTGTGTACAGTGTGTACAGTGTGTTTGTGTGTGTTTGTGTACAGTGTGTACAGTGTGATTGTGTACAGTGTGTACAGTGTGTTTGTGTGCAGTGTGTTTGTGTACAGTGTGTACAGTGTGTACAGTGTGTTTGTGTACAGTATGTACAGTGTGTTTGTGTGCAGTATGCACAGTGTGTTTGTACAGTGTGTACAGTGTGTTTGTGTATGTACAGTGTGTACAGTGTGTACAGTGTGTGTTTGTGTGCAGTATGTACAGTGTGTTTGTGTGCAGTGTGTTTGTGTACAGTGTGTACAGTGTGTTTGTGTACAGTGTGTACAGTGTGTTTGTGTACAGTGTGTACAGTGTGTACAGTGTGTTTGTGTACAGTGTGTACAGTGTGATTGTGTACAGTGTGTACAGTGTGTTTGTGTGCAGTGTACAGTGTTTTTGTGTACAGTGTGTACAGTGTGTTTGTGTGTGTTGTGTGTGTACAGTATGTACAGTGTGTTTGTGTACAGTGTGTACAGTGTTTGTGTACAGTGTGTACAGTGTGTTGTGTGTACAGTGTGTACAGTGTGTTTGTGTACAGTGTGTACAGTGTGTTTGTGTGCAGTATGTACAGTGTGTTTGTGTACAGTGTGTACAGTGTGTTTGTGTGCAGTGTGTACAGTGTGTTTGTGTACAGTGTGTACAGTGTGTTTGTGTGCAGTATGTACAGTGTGTTTGTGTACAGTGTGTACAGTGTGTTTGTGTACAGTGTGTACAGTGTGTTTGTGTACAGTGTGTACAGTGTGTTTGTTCTACTGCTGTTGTTTAGGCAGTCAGGGTTGAGACCTTTTAGGTTTTTTTTTCAGATGGTTTAAGTCTTTAGACTTGGCGACCAATGAGATGGTCAGAACCAAAACATTACATACAGTGTCCACAACAGTGTCCACGACAGTGTCCACGACAGTGTCCACAACAGTGTCCACGACAGTGTCCACAACAGTGTCCACAACACTGTCCACAACAGTGTCCACAACACTGTCCACAACACTGTCCACAACAGTGTCCACAACACTGTCCACAACAGTGTCCACAACAGTGTCCACACAGTGTCCACAACACTGTCCACGACACTGTCCACAACAGTGGACAATTTAACCTTTTCATAAATTTTTCTGCGTTTTTTGGTTTTGCTGCAGCTTCAGACACAGAACTCATCACTGTTATGATGTTTATTATTTTCACTTTTGTTTTACATAATCAAATATTTTCTATGATTCAATGAGGCTCACATTGCATTTCCTTGTTTTTACCACAGGGGTTCCCCAGACAGAGAAGGGGTAAGTGATATTTATATTCAGCATGAGATTCTTTCATGAAATCTTTATTATAAGAAACCTGACACCTGTTTTCGTATCTGTCAGGAGCCCCCAGAGGCAGAACCGGTACTACAGCTCTTAATGAGAACATAGTTTACATTAGAAGCACCTCTGCCTTCCCTTTTCACCCTCCAGACTCATTAGAGCTTGACATAAAAACCCGAGTAGCACTTTCCCCTGGATGATAGCAGTAGTGGCAGCAGCAGCACTATGAGAAACGTACATTAAAGACATTGACAGGTTAAAAACTCATTTTCTCCTTTTTTAGTCACAGAGGAAGACGAACGGGGCGCCAAATGGCTTCTACGGTGATATTGACTGGGAAAGATATGTAAGCATAGACATATTAAAGATGCACTATGTAACTTTTGCCTGCTCGTCTCCCTGGAGATGCTCTCGCTCTGACTGTGACTGAGTGGTCTTGCTGCTCCACAGTTTTAGTAGTAGCACCTTTAAGGAGAAAGCATAATGTTTGTGATATTATAAAGTAATGTAAAGTGCAAAATATAAAAATAATCTGATGTTTTCTGCCATTTTTCAGAATTCTCCTGAAGTTGATGACGAGGGCTACAGCATAAGACCCGATGAAGAGTCAGAGGAGGGAGATATCCTTCACCACTTTAACAGACAAATACTACTTGGGGTATAAGATGGTTTATAAACCCCACCAAAGGTAATCAAGAGAATACTTACTTTTGAGTGCTGAAAAGTATTCAAAATGATGCCTATAAACAGAAAGCTGATAGATTTGTTTTTGAAAAAAATATGCCTTTCTTTGGCCTTAATTGGTAGTGCTGAAGAGAAAGAGACAGAGAGGCTGGGGTGAGAGGTTAGAGGTCAGATCTGATACTTTTGAATGGAAAAAAGTTCTCAAAATGTCACCTATAACAGAAAGCTGAAACTCATGAAAGCTTGTGATTGGCTGAGGGGAACAGACCTCATGACAAGACAAAGAGTAAAGAATGAATAAATACTTCTGGTTGAATTTACACTTTAGTAACTTATATTTACAAAGTAAAAGCCAAAAGTAAAATCTTTCAAATGTCATATCAAACCTGGAAGACTGAGGGATTGCACAGACATCACACATTTACAAACTCAATTAACATCTAGCAACTTCCAAGAAACCTTTTCTTAACCTTCCCACCTGCTCCCAAGAAGACGCACTTTTTCTCCTCGGATGAATCAGAGGAGGAGGAAGAGCAGAGAAGAAAGTTTAAAATCAAGATCAAGCCCCTCCCACCAGATTGTGTGATCGCCGCCCCCACAGTGGACGAGCTCAAAGCCTCTATAGGGAACATAGCTCTGTCCCCCTCTCCTCTGGTCAGTGACTCTCACACTAACAGGGCTCAGCTTCATGTGTGTCCATCTTGCATGTTTTCTCCTGCATCAAAAACTAAAATACTGTACTCAAAAAAATAGTCATTTCTGTGGTATAAGGTGATGCTGTCATACTCCCAGCTCAGGAACCTTTTTATTACATCATATTTTCATAAGAAATGCCCAAAATCCACAAAAGTTGAACCCATAGGCTGTATAAAGAAGTGGACTAAGTGAGTGTGATGCCACTCACAGCGTTCGGCTTCAGTCAAATGAAGCTCACTGAGGCTAGAGCAGGTATAGGGACAATTTGGAGAGTTTTCACTGCGAGTATCATAGCAACCAAAGAACCAATCAGCACTGAGAGTGTTGATGGTAACGCCCCTTCTCGCCCACACAGCTGGTTTAGCAGGGAGCAGGTGCTTAGCAACACTCAAACCTGTTGCTAACACTAGTAGGAGCGACCTCGGGGAAAGAAGGCGACTGATTTGTCTGTTATTAATGTTCATACGTTGGTTTAGGGACAAAATTGTGAAATAAAAGCCCCAGGATCATGTAGAGGGTTAATACGAACATTTAAGACCAAAATCTATACAATAGATAATTCTATAATGTAAAGTGAATTGGAGCCAGAGTCGATGGAGCCAAAAGTGCGACCATGATCACTTCCTGTTTGGGACGCGGCAGCTAGCAGATTAGCTATGTCCATTTATACATACAGTCTGTGGCTGTACATGATATTTTCTATTGGTGACTAAAACCAATAGAGGGGGGGGGGTCCCCCTGTTTCTGTCCCCTGACCGTGGTCAGGAAACACAGGGGAGAGCCGTCTTCTCCAGGGCTGAAGGGTCGCTCCTCCTCCAGGGTTTAACTCCCTGTTCTTTACCAAGACCTCGCTCAGTTTGATGTTAGCATGTTTGTTCAGTGCAGTTTGATGTTAGCATGTTTGTTCAGTGCAGTTTGATGTTAGCATGTTTGTTTAGCAGTGCAGTTTGATGTTAGCATGTTTGTTCAGTGCAGTTTGATGTTAGCATGTTTGTTCATGTTTGTTCAGTTTGATGTTAGCATGTTTGTTCAGTGCAGTTTGATGTTAGCATGTTTGTTCAGTGTTTTTTTAGCATGTTAGCATTTGATGTTAGCATGTTTGTTCAGTGCAGTTTGATGTTAGCATGTTTGTTCAGTGGTTTGATGTTAGCATGCAGTTTTGATGTTAGCATGTTTGTTTGTTAGCATGTCAGTGCAGTTTGATGTTAGCATGTTTGTTCAGCATGTTTGATGTTAGCAGTTTTTGAGTGCAGTTTGATGTTAGCATGTTTGTTCAGTGCAGTTTGATGTTAGCATGTTTGTTCAGTAGTTTGATGTTAGCATGTTTGTTCAGTGCAGTTTGATGTTAGCATGTTTGTTCAGTGCAGTTTGATGTTAGCATGTTTGTTCAGTGCAGTTTGATGTTAGCATGTTTGTTCAGTAGTTTGATGTTAGCATGTTTGTTCAGTGCAGTTTGATGTTAGCATGTTTGTTCAGTGCAGTTGTGTTAGCATGTTTGTTCAGTAGTTTGATGTTAGCATGTTTGTTCAGTGCAGTTTGATGTTAGCATGTTTGAGTGTTTGATCCATGTTTTGTTCAGTTCGCAGTTTGATGTTAGCATGTTTGTTCAGTGCAGTTTGATGTTAGCATGTTTGTTCAGTGCAGTTTGATGTTAGCATGTTTGTTCAGTGCAGTTTGATGTTAGCATGTTTGTTCAGTGCAGTTTGATGTTAGCATGTTTGTTCAGTGCAGTTTGATGTTAGCATGTTTGTTCAGTGCAGTTTGATGTTAGCATGTTTGTTCAGTGCAGTTTGATGTTAGCATGTTTGTTCAGTACAGTTTGATGTTAGTTGTTCAGTTTGTTCAGTTTGTTCAGTTCAGTGAACACAATAATCACACATGTTCAGAGCAGGTTTCACAATAACAAGGAGACATTTTGTTGGTGCTAGCCCAAAGAATTCAGCTTCAACAGAAAATTGTTTTTGTTCAGTTACATTTGATGAATCTCGCAGCTCTGTTTGTTTGTGAAAATACAGTGTGATATCTGAGGATGCTCATTGGTCAGTGCTGTGTTAGCAGACGTCCCACTGACCCTCTCTCAGAACGCTGCCAAACGTCACTCTGTTCAGTCCAGATTCAAGACACAATAGGACAGAAAGAACATCTCCCACGTCCCTAATTTCTCTATTCTTCAGCGAGGTCTTGGGTGACCTGGGTAAATAATTCAAGTAGGAAAGTGGGCACAATAGTCGTGTGTCAGTTTGAGGTCATTTGAGCCTCTAGCCTCAATAATTCAGTTGACTCCAGAGCAACAAACTGAGCTCAGTGTAAGGGTTCTACTCCCCTACTCAACAAGATACAGGATGTATGTATGTATATATATGTATATATATATATATATATATATATATATATATATATATATATATATATATATAATATATATATATATATATATATATATATATATATATATATATATATATATATATATATAATATATCACCCTCTATATATATGTGGTATATATATATATATATTATTATATAATATATATAATCCTCACCCTCTGCATGTGGTCTCATCCGCTTTTTCCACGCTCAGGTCCTCTGGGAGCTTGAGGGTTCTACAGTATCTTTGCTGTTCCTTTCTGGACTGAGATGTCTGATGTTTCTCCTGGGATCTGCTGTAGTCTCTCCTCCAGTTTGGGGGTCACTGCCCCGAGTCCGATGACCACGGGCACCACTGATGATCGCACAGTATTTTGGCTCATTGTATTTGGATTTTTTTGGGTCTACTACCTCTGGAGGTGTTATGACCTTGTGGTCTCCAGCCCATACTCAGAAAAGTGCAGTACAGTAACAGCAAAGATGCTGTAGAACCTTCAAGCCTCCAGGCCTCTGGTAGAGGACCCGAGCGTGAAAAAAGGATGAAACCATTCGTAGAGGATGAGGATGTTAAAGTGCAAAGGGCCATGGTCCTTTCAGCCCCACATAAACTGTCTCATTCACTCAGTTACTCTTAGCAACCCCAGCCCTGTAATAAAAGAGCCGAGGGACTAAAGTTCACAGGCCTCTCAGAACAGTCTTAGTTTCTGCATTCTGTGTTTCTAGATTAAACTGCAGACTTTTAAAGGTGTAATTTCTGAGTCAGGACTTGGACCAATTTTATTCATTCACAAATCACAAACTAACAGCACAGAGCCATAAACATAAGTGTGTTAAACATACGTGTAACATGTGGGTCTGTAACAAGGGGGTTGTTGGTGGTGGGTGGTGCAGGCGCCTATTGATACTTTGCAGTGACATCACACTGGGGGTGTTCTACATGTATGCCTATAGTAGGATACTCAGCAGTTACCATGGCACAATGTATGCATTAGCAAACACTGCCAAAAAACGTTTAAGCTCATTTGAAAACTCAAGAAAAAAAATCCAGAAATGATTTTTTCAGAAGCCTGTGATCAATCCGAGCGTTCATGGTCCTGTTTGAGTTTGATTTTGAACTAAAAGGAGAGAGTGACTAAGGAGACAGTGAGGAACTGTAGTGAAAACTGTATATACATATATATATATATATATATATATATATATATATATATATATATACACTATATATAAAAGTTATATATATATAGATAGTTATTGTATATATCCATATAAGTCATATATATATATATACTATATATAAAATACCTTAGACCTTTTTATAGTCAAGTTGTGTTTTGTGTTTTCCATGAAAAGTCACACTTTTATTTACCACATTGATTGTTGTCATGAAAAGAAAAAATAAGTCAAGACATTGACAAGGTCATAATGATATTTATTTGAAATCATATTTTTTCCTTCAAACTTTAGTCAGAGAATCCTCCATCTGCAGCAGTTACATCACTGCACCTTTGACCTTTGGCCTCTGGCTGTTCATTTGTTGAGGTGATGTGGAGAAGTTTCACCCACACTTCTAGAAGCCCGTCCCACAGGTTGGATTGTCTGGATGGTCACTTCTTTGTACCATACGTCCAGCTGCTCCCACGACAGCTCAGTGGGGTTTAGATCTGGTGACTGGACTCTCCATCACAGAGAGAACACCAGCCTCCTGCTTCTTCTCTAATGATTCTTCACAGTTTGGAGGTTTGCTTTGGGTCGTTGTCCTGTTGTAGGATGAAGGTCCCGAGTCGCGCCTCTTCACTGTAGATGTTCACACTGGTGTTTTGCAGGTTCTATTTAATGAAGCTGGGTCTATTTCTCAAACTAGAGACTCTAATGTTCTTATCTTCTTGCTCAGTTGTGCAGGGGCCTCACACTTCTCTTTCTTCTCTGGTCAGAGCCTGTTTGTGCTGTTCTCTGAGGGAGTAGTTCACACCGTTGTAGGAAATCTTCAGTTTCTTGGCAGTTTCTCATATGGAATAAGCCTTTATTTCTAAGAACAAGAACAAACTGTCGAGTTTCACATGAAAGTTCTCTTTTTCTGGCCATTTTGAGCTTTTAATCAGCCCCACAAATGTGATGCTCCAGATACGACTGATGCTACTTTTATAGCTTCTATAACCAGCTAAACTGAGCTAACATGATGCACAAGGGTTTTCGAATCACACCTGAGCTTCTGACACAATGAGCAAACACATCGTACCATCAGACACTGGAGTGATGCTGGAAATGGGCCTCTATACACCTATGTAGATACTGCACCAAAAAACAGACATTTGCAGCTAGAATAGTCATTTACCACATTAACAATGTATAGAGTTTATTTCTGATTAGTTTAAAGTTTAGTTTAAAGTATTTTCATTGAAAAAACTGTGCTTTTCTTTCAAAAATAAAGAGATTTCTAAGTGACCCCAAACTTTTGAACGGTAGTGTATATGTTGGCTAATGCTAGCTAGCTTATGACTGTAATGTTATTTGAGAGGGACTTGTTTAACAGCACAAATCAGCTCACCTGTTGTAGTCCAGCTACGTCAGTTCTTCAAGGTCAGATTGTGTTAAAACAAAGCTCAGATTAAAGTCTAACTTGAGTAACGAGGCTTCAGACAGAGCAGTGCTTAAAGTTAGCATCACACCCTTAATGAATGTGAATGGCATCAGCTGCAGTGTATGAACAGTGTTGTAACAGGCTGATACATTATTCTGAATGCTGCTTTGCAGTCTGCTTAATGCTCTTTCTTATTCTTTTGTTTCTTTTGTTTCTGTCACTTTTTTGCGTTCACTCTCGATGCTCTAACCTGTAGAGGAGTCCGGTAAGACTGGCTTTGCTCTGCTGCTAAACTAATGTGCTTCTAAACCCTGTTATTTCTGACCAGAACATCTTTACAGTACATATTTTATAGATATGTTTTATATATTTCTTTGCTTGGTAGAAAATCACATAATTTATAATATGTATGTATCAATCCAATCGACTTTATTTATACAGCACATTTCATAAACAAATTGTTTCCAAAGTGCTGCACAGAGACAAAGTGACATAAAATAAAAATAAAAAGGAAAAACAATCAAAATAAATAGATGCTCCTTTAATTTGACTAATTTTACAAAAGTAAAGCCAGTAAAATCAAATAAGAGCAACTCTATAAAAGTGAAAAAATAAATAACTGTACATAAAATCAATAAAACACATAAAAATAAATAAAAAAAACACAGAGGCCCACACAACTCACGCGGTGTTAAAAGCCAGAGAGTAAAAGTGGGCCTATGTATGTATGTATATATATATGTGTATATATAAATATATAGATATATACATACATATATATAAATATATATATTATATATATAATATATATATATATATATATATGTATATATATATATATATATATATATATGTGTGTGTGTGTGTGTGTGTGTGTGTGTGTGTGTGTGTGTGTGTGTGTGTGTGTGTGTGTGTGTGTATATATATATATGTAAAGATATATAGATATAGATAGATAGATAGATAGATAGATATATGTAGAATGACTTGCCTCCATGACAATGTTGGTGATGCTTTGCCTGAAATGTTCCACAGTATGGCATTAACGTTATCCATCTATGTAACTGTAGTTTTTCCTACATGGATCAAATGAGGCTTTGCAGCTAGCTCCGCCCCTCATTACATCACTGTGATCATCACGGCTCACTGCACAACTGGAACATGAGCTCAGTCAGGTCCATAATGTCCACAGACATGAAGAGGAGGGGCAGAGACACATACGAGTCTTAGATACGTCCCATTGGCCCCATGAGGAGGTCAGAAACATGCCAGGTCTAAAATTTAACTAAAACTGTTACTTAAACTATGTTTAGAGATAAAATAATATGTAGACATTTTGAGAAATATACTCCTGCGTAAACATTTGGTTTGAGGAGCCAGCAATTATACTCAAGAAATGAACAGAATATTCAAAAGAATCCTCAAACTTAAAGATCAGTCTGTAACATTTTTGGTCATGGGTCTGCAATGTGTTTGTCTCATGAAGATGCTGGTGCTTTGCCTTGAATGTTCCATTGTAGAGCATTAAGTACATCTACCCACTGCTTATTCAGTAACTTTTAATTATTACATAATCACCTCTCCACAGTTCTTACGTGTAACTGGCGGTAGATGGTGGAAGAAGATGAATACATTTAATGGCACATTAGAACATCCCTGGTAAAGCAATGATCTCCATGGAGAAACTATAGTCTGTATATATATATATATATATATATATATATTATATATATATATATATATATATATATATATATATATATATATATATATATATATATATATATATATATATCTATATATATATATATATATATATATATATATATACACACATATATATATATATATATATATATATATATATATATATAGTGTATGTGTATATATGTATGGTGTATATATATATATATGTATATATATATATTATATATATATATATATATATGTATATATATGTGTGTGTGTGTATATATATAATATATATACATGTACACAGCCCGAGCGCAGCCTGACTCGTTTTGGGACTGACCTGTCACTCTCTGACCAGGGCTCTCTTCTCTCTTCCTTTTTGCTGGTCACAGAGACGCAGCCCGGTGAGTCCATCTCTTTTTCTCTCCCTCGTCTCGTCTTCTACGTCTTTTAAAAATGTCTTTTCTTGCCCTAAAGCTAAAATGATGGGTTCAGACTCTTCCCTAATGAGGGTTCATGTGGGTTTATGCTTGAGCGTGTAATGGTGCCATATGGAGAATCTCAGTTGGTTCTTTGAAGTGAGCTCCTCACATCCTCGTTCTCCTCCTTCACTGATGTAGTCTTGTTATGTCATGTTTTCAGTATATTTCCTCTGGTAGAATTTGTTTGTGTTTCATGTTTCTTCTTTTCGTTTATATTCACTGTTTAAATGTTTAAATGTTGTTTTGTTTTTTTTGTCACAAATCCTTAAATAGTGTAATATTGTATAGCTCATTTTAGCCTTCGGGTGTCTAAATAACTGGGCTACAGTTTATGGCACGCTGCAAAAGGGCTATACATGGAAAATAACACACTTTCAAACATCAAGCTTAACAACAACATCCCATCAGAGCCTGACGGTGTCTCTGTAGACCACAGGGCGGTTTTTTGAAGTCAAAGTCATGTTTTAACTGCTCCAGTATTAAACATTTTGAACATTTTATAGTTATTTTAAAATCTTTGCTTTAAAGCCTCAGAGACAAAAGCTGATCTGGATCTTTGCACCTGTTTATATTTAAAAACACACTTATTAAGAGGTCTGCACTCTAGGGATAGCAGGGTTTCATTCTGTTCCCTCAGTATCTGCAGCATTTGTAATTTGAAAATGACAAACATCATTGTAGGTAATATTTACATACAAAATGGCTGGACGTGTGTTTATGTATTGGCCCATCACAGGGTTTGAACAGGAACAGCTCCAGTGAGTATCATCTGGACATTATCTGGACATTTTATTACACATTCTACACGTTACATTTTCTTCATGTATTTATTTATTTTTTTTATTTCAGACGACGACATCGTACGACCTCGGCGTGTCGTCACTGTTCCACCTGTGGCAGCTTCATCAGCTCGTCAGCCTCACATGTAATTAATAATAATGATCTATTATCTATCTTTTATCTTGTTTATTGCATTTACCACCCATTTCCTTCTGTTCTTTAACTGTGCGGTCCAGTACTGGAATTTCCCCACTGTGGGACTAATAAAGGCATATCTTATCTTATCTTATCATAATATTGATGTTTGATTCATATTATCTATGAATTCAAATATATAAATGGAATAATGCGACTTATGATAAATGCCTTGGCAGCTGTCAGTCTCCTGTCACAGAGGATGCTCTCGCCTTATTTGGGCCGCCTTGGAAACTGCCTTTGGGGAACAGAAAACAGAAGGTAAAGTAAACAGTTTTATTGTAATGTGATTATGTGGCCCAATGTTTTTCAAACTGTGGTGTGTGGTCCTCCTGGTGGTACAAAATCTCCTGTACAATTAGAGTCAATTTTATTCACATTTTGTGAATGCTCTTGTTTAGAACTAACGGAGACATAAATTAGACCTAAAACAGACTTAAGCTGAAACAGACAGAACGACTCAAACTGAAACAAAACGACTCAAACTGAAAAAACAAAACGACTCAAACTGAAACAAAACGACTCAAACTGAAACAAAACGACTCAAACTGAAACAGACAACACCTTAAGTCTCTAGTTTCTCTATGAAATAAACGTGTAGTTTAAGCAGCCATTATTACTATTATGTTCTCAACTTTTTATTTAAATACATTTTTGTAAAGCCTAAAACCACAACAAAATTTAACCAAGAGAAAGTTTAAAAATCCAACAGTGAAACAGACACTGGTCAATAACAGACAGAATAACAAAAGTCATAAAAAACAAGCACATGGAGAACTGTCCCACAGCGCCCCCTGTCCCAAGACCCTCCTCCTGCAGGACCAACTCACAAATAAACTGGCCCAGAGCGCCCCCTGTCCTCAACCCCTCTTTCTTTGCAAGAAAAAAAAAAAAAAAAAAAAAGTACTGGAAGTATTAGGTCAAAGTTGAAGTTAACGCCAAAGGCCCAGCTAATAAGAGTTAATACCTACATGTATTAACAGGGAGCACTCATCGTGACCCACTTTTGTCCCTGTCGACCACTGTCAGTCCCTGTCTGTCCCTGTCAGACTTAGTGCTGCTCTTGGGCTTTAGTTGTTATGTAACTGCTTTGTGAGGCGAAGCTAACATCCTGACACAGATTCATGTTTTCATTCCCTTCAAGGCCCAGCGTCACACAGAGACCTCCTGATGAGGCTTTAATCTAGACGGGATTATAGAGTCAGTGTACAGTAGAATATTTTCATACATTTTCTGACATCAGTCAAGTAACTGTCAGTATTCATCTATTTGCAAAAGAAGCTTTGACATCATCACATTCTACACAGTCATACTCTCAGTTAGGGTCAAGGGTCAGATCTACCTATACATTAAATATCCAAAAAGTAAATTCACAAATGTTGAACCTGATCATTTCTATTAGAGACTAGAGTCAAGAACTCACTGTGTAACACAAACACCAAGAAAACAACACCAAGAACAACAATACCAACAACACCAATACGACAAAGACAACAAAAACACCGACAAATACAACAACACTATCACCAACCACGACACCAACAACGACAAAAACACCGACAAATACAACAACAACACTACCACCAACAACAAAAACACAGACAAATACAACAAAAACAACAACAACACTACCACCAACAACAACACCAATAACGACACCACCAACAACAAAAACACCGACAAATACAACAACAACACTACCACCAACGACGACACCAACAACGACAAAAACACCGACAAATACAACAACAACACTACCACCAACGACGACACCAACAACGACCCCACCAACAACAAAAAACACCGACAAATATCAACAACAACACTACCACCAACAACAACACCAACAACGACACCACCAACAATGACAACAACAACACCGACAAAGACAACAAAAACACGGACAAATACAACAACAACACTACCACCAACAATGACACCAACAACCACATCAACAACACTGACAACAACACCAACAAATACAACAACAGCAACACCACCACCAACAACACCGACAAAGACAACAAAAACAACAACAACAACACTACCACAGACGACACCAACAACGACACCACCAACAACAAAAACACCGACAAATACAACAAAAACAATAACAACAACACTACCACCAATGACGACACCAACGACAACACTGACAAAGACAACAAAAACAAGAACACTACCACCAACAACAACAACATGACAAAGACAACAACAATATCACCAACGACACCACCAACAACAAAAACACAGATAAATACAACAAAAACTACAACAACACTACCACCAACGACGACACCAACAACGACACCACCAACAATGACAACAACAACACCGACAAAGACAACAAAAACAAGAACACTACCACCAACAACAACACGACAAAGACAACAACAAAAACACCAACAACACCAACAACAACACCAAGAAAACAATACCACCAACAACAACACGACAAAGACAACAACATTACCACCAACAATGACACCAACAACCACATCAACAACACTGACAACAACACCAACAAATACAACAACAGCGACACCACCACCAACAACACCGACAAAGACAACAAAAACAACAACAACAACAACACTACCACAGACGACACCAACAACGACACCACCACCAACAACAACACCGACAAAGACAACAACAAAAACACCAACAACACCGACAAAGACAACAAAAACAACAACACTACCAACAACACTGACAACACCAACAACAACAACACTGACAGCAACAACACCAATAAAAACAACAACACCACAGACAATGAATACAACAACAACAACAACAACACATATCTTTGAACAAGATTCACTTTAGCTGCTCTGTTACATATGACTGACCTGCAGAATGTGGTGATGTCACCTGAAACCCGCCAATAATCATATCACTGACAATTTGGCCATCATTCTAAAACCCATGGATCATTGCCATAGCAACAATTTAAAATAAAATATTTTATCTTTTGAATGTGAATGTTGCGTATAACTGGACGATGACATGAGAACGAGCCTACAGCTGACCCTTGACCCCATCTGGGAATGTGTGTGCAAATAGCTGAGCAGTGGATTATAATGGACTTTGTGTTTTTATAACTGTGACCTTTTGACCCCCCTGGAAGACGAAATCTTTTCTTGAGACTTTGACTGTAGATATTGATCTGATGCTGCCTGTTGTGTCCTTTCTAAACATTAGCGGTTCTATCTGACGCCTTGGGGAGTCTCTTTATCCGAGTCCCATTCCTCTTTGAGCAGAGCATTCCCGACAGGAAGTAAGTCTTGGCAGCCCATGTCACATGACCCTGTCCCCGGATGAATCCCCCTCCGCCCCCTCACCACATGGACCCTCTCATCGTACCACTGCATTATCTAACCCATGTCATTTAAAGCCATCCACCATCTAACAGCCAATGAGCGTGCGGTTGTATCAGACGTGGAGCGTTTCATTTTGGGGCTCCCTGGCATCTCTCCCTGCATCTCTCCCTGGCACCTCTGCCTGCATTTGGTCTGGTGACTGCACTGTGACGCATGTTTTATCATTTGTCTCCATGGAGATCATTGTTGAGTCATTGTTTGCCTGGAATGTTCCACAGTATGGCATTCTTATCATATGCATTTTAACTATAAGCGGCGTCCCCTATATATCTGACTTGAAACTTGGCCAGGTGGCATCACCTCCAAGTTTAATGCCATACTGTGGAACATTATTAACTCAGGGATAATTACGTTTTTGAAAATGTCTCTTTGTTTCTCATGTTCCATCTTTTAGATTCTGTTTTTGTTTCAGCTCCGCCTCCTCTTCCTCCCAAAAACGTTCTGACTCCGCCTCCGACCGATGGCTCTGTGGAGAAATCCTGGTAATCTCTTCTTTTTTTTCTTCAGTATATCACTATATTTTTTTCGCTCTCTTAATGTAGAGCTTATTATTGTTTTATTAAAGGCAATGTACCGGATTTGTAATGTCTTAAAACATAGTTCACTAACCTTCATTAATTATTCACCATGATGACTTTACAAGTGCTTTTCACAACTCTCAGAGACCAGAGCGGAGTTTTAAAACCGTGTCTAACAGTAACAACTAACATGCTAATGCGCACTTCCTGATTATTGACAATATCATGCTTTTATTAAATGCACATATAAATATATATGTCCAGCACGCATAAAAAAAAGTTCCACGATGTAGAAGCAGTTAAGCAGGGATCAAAAAAACTCATATCAGTTTCCCTCTTCTAACGTCTCCAGTCTGTCTATGAAATCAGACTAAAACTTTTCCTGTTTTTAGGTCAGTTTGGATTACCCAAATTATTTCTATTTTGCTAAATGCCAGAATAATGAGAGAAGAATTTTTTTAGACATTACTTTATTTCAAAGTCAGAAGTTTACATGCATTTCATTAGTATTTGTCCCATTGCCTTTAAACTGTGTAGTGGACTTGGGTCAAATGTTTTGGATTTCCTTCCACAAACTTCTCACAATAGTTGCAGGAGTTTTGGGCCCATTCGTCCAGACAGAACTGGTGTAACTGAGCCAAGTTTGTAGGGCGCCTTGCTCGCACAGGCCTTTTCAGGCCCACCCACAGATTTTCAATAGGATTGAGATCAGAGCTTTGTGATGGACACTCCAAAACATTGACTTTGTTATCCTTAAGCCAGTTTGGCAGTATGCTTCAGGTCATTGTCCATTTGGAAGACTCATTTGCACCCCAAGCTTTAACTTCTTGGCTGATGTCTTGATATGTTGCTTCAGTATTTCTGGGTCCAGTATTTCAGTATTCAGTCTTCAGTATTTCAGTGTTTTCACAGTTGCATCTCAACTGTGAAATACGGGGGTGGCAGCCCCCATAATTGTTGTGTTCTCAGGCTGCAGTTTCCCCGTTTTTTCTCCAAAAGTAATGATGCTCATTATGGCCAAACGGTTCAGTTTTAGTTTTGTTAAAACTACAGGACATGTCTCCAAAAATGAAGGTCTTTGTCCCTCTGCGTTTGCAATCTCTAATTTGGCTTTTTTATTTTATTTTCTTTTGGAGTAATGTCTTCTTCCTGCAGAGTGTCCTTTCAGTTCATGTCGGTACAGTCCTCTCGTTTCACTGTGGATAGTGACTCACTCTTACAGCTTCAGCAGCATCTTCACAAGGTCTTTTTGCTTTTGTTCTTGGGTTGATCTGCACATTTCAGACCAAAGCTCCTTCATCTCTGGGACAGAACCCGTCTCCTTCCTGAACGTGTGATGCTGGACATTCTCATGGTCTTTATACTTGTGTATAATTGTTTTGAACAGATGAATGTGGCACTTTCAGATATCTGGAAATTGCACCAAGGATGAACCAGACTCAGGTCCACAGTTCTCTTCTGGCTGATTTCTTTTGACTTTCTCATGATGTTACACAAAGAAGCAGTGTGGTTTCAGGTGAGCTTTAGATACATCCACAGATGAGTCTCTAATTAACTCAAATGTCGTCAAGAAACCAATCAGAAGCTTCCCAATACATGACATCATCATCTGGGCTTTCCCATATTGTTTAAATGCATAATTATCTTACTGTATGTAAACTTCTGACTGAAGAAAATAATGAGAAATGTAACAAAATCCTTCTCTCTGGCTTTTTTTGGTAATCCTTATTGACCTAAAACAGGAAAAGTTTTAGTCTGATGTCATGTCAGACAGTGAGAAAAATGCAAACAGTCAGATTATAGTGCTATCTAAGTATATACAGTTTTACCTTTACTTGCAGATGCCTCAACCAGAGCAGAGAGCCCACACAGAAAGCCTTCTATAGCCGACCTAGACAACCCTCTTTGGCCCAGAAACAGCGCCCCCTGCTGCCGAAGAGACAAACGACTCCTGGGTGTGTTTCAGCGAAGACTCCTCAGCACCAAAGGACTGGCCCCTCTCCCCCCCTCCTCTCCTCCTCCTCCCCCCTCTCGTCCCCTCCTCCACCTGTACCCTCATCTCCCTCACCACCACAAGAACCAGCACCTTCTCCTCCTCCCCCAACTACTCCTCCTCGTCCCAAAGAGGACACAGCGCCCCCTATACCTACCTCTCCGTTAGAACAGCCTCAAGTCCCATCTGGTCCCACTACACCTCAGGATACAGAGCCTTTATCCACATCCCCTCCACCTCCACCCAAGATCTAGCATCTCCACCTGCAATGTCCTCCCCCAATCCTCTCTTCTACCAGTCCCCCCTCCGCTAGTAAGCAATCCCACCACAGATGTACCCACAATGCACTCACCTCCCCCACTACTGCCCCCTACGGTCCCATCACCAGAAGAGAAACCCAAAAGTCCAAAAGTGCCCCTATCCAAAGAGGACAGTGTTGAAGTTATAGGATCACCCAAGGACACAGGCCAGGAGAGCAGGGGGCGTGGCTCCGTCCCCCTCCGTCCCCCCCAGCCCCCTCAGCCTCCCCAGCCCCCCCAGCCCCCCGCCTACAGCACGGTGGCATCCCCAGGACCCACATCAGGCACAAACAGTGGTGAGTGTGGAAAAGATCATAGTAGCAACATCCCATCATTTTTTGCTTCTATAATTTAAGTGACACTGAAGCTTGTTGGGGCATTTTTAAAGAAAGTAGCAGAGTAACTTTTTTACAGTTTGCCACCTACATAGAGATTTTATAGCTCTGCTTTGAATGTTACACAGTATGGCATTCAACTCATCTATCTCCATGGAGACAAGCAGCTGGCACCACCAGGTTACGTAACGAGATCTGTGGACAGCTGAGTTCTGAACACCTGTAGTAAACACACAGTAAATATGTTTAATGCAATACTGTGGAACATCTCAGGCAAAGCAAGAACACAGATGTAACGCTGTACTATACTACCCTAAATGTGTCTCTGCTCCCTGGGACTCTGTGAAACTAGCAGCTCATGATTTATTTTCGTGGAGCTGTCGCTTACATTTCATAATTCATAATTTCAGAATTATAATTGTGAGTAATTTTATATATATATATGTATAATGTTTTGCTCTTTGCAGGCTCTTCCTCTCCTGTGAGACCCAGTGCACCTTCATCAGTAAACCCCACCCCGCCTCCTCCTCCTCCTCGACCCCCGTCACGGCCTAAACTTCCTCCAGGGAAGCCCTCTGTGGATGGGGTAAGATTACATCATCATTTACAATGTCTGTGGTTTATTTAAGTACCAGTTTGTAATTGTACAGTTTAATTAACTAAAGTGTCAGAAATGTCTGTAATGTTCCAAAGTGCAGCATTAAACCTATCTATCTTTCATTTATTTTATTACAGATTCTTATATCGCTAAAAAAAAAAATACCTTGAAAACATGCATTCTTTCTGTGACTGGGGTGGCCTCTCCACTGATCTGACCTGTAACTTGGTCTGGTGCCATTACCTGCTTGTCTCCTATAAGATTTATAACTCACCATCAGAAGTAACAGCGCATCTTTCAGATTCTGATATTTATCTTGGCTTGGACATTTTGTGAGCTGTACCTCACAGTGGTGTGTACCTCACAGTGGGTGTGTACCTCACAGTGGTGTGTACCTCACAGTGGGCGTGTACCTCACCGTGGTGTGTACCTCAAAGTGGTGTGTACCTCACAGTGGGCGTGTACCTCACAGTGGTGTGTACCTCACAGTGGTGTGTACCTCACAGTGGGCGTGTACCTCACAGTGGTGTGTACCTCGGGGCGACAGTAGCTCAGTAGGTTGAGTGTTTGTCCACTGATCCGAAGGTTGGCGGTTCAAATCCCGCTCTCTACATAAACATCATTGGTTGAGTGGTTAGATCCACTGACTCAAAGGTTGGCGGTGCAATTCCAGCCCTCACAGATGAATGCTGTCGTTGTGTCCTTGGGCAAGACACTTAACCCACCTCGCCCCCAGTGTCTGCGTACAGCTGGTGTATGAATGTGTGTGTGGATGGGTGACTGGTTCCTTGTTGTAAAGCGCTTTGAGTGCCTTGAAAGGTGGAAAAGCGCTATATAAAGATGTGACCATTTACCATTACCATTTACCTCATACAGTGGGCGTGTACCTCACAGTGGTGTGTACCTCACAGTGGGCGTGTACCTCACAGTGGTGTGTACCTCATAGTGGTGTGTACCTCACAGTGGTGTGTACCTCACAGTGGTGTGTACCTCATAGTGGTGTGTACCTCACAGTGGTGTGTACCTCACAGTGGTGTGTACCTCATACAGTGGGCGTGTACCTCACAGTGGTGTGTACCTCACAGTGGTGTGTACCTCATAGTGGTGTGTACCTCATACAGTGGGCGTGTACCTCACAGTGGTGTGTACCTCATAGTGGTGTGTACCTCACAGTGGTGTGTACCTCACAGTGGTGTGTACCTCATAGTGGTGTGTACCTCACAGTGGTGTGTACCTCACAGTGGTGTGTACCTCATACAGTGGGCGTGTACCTCACAGTGGTGTGTACCTCACAGTGGTGTGTACCTCATAGTGGTGTGTACCTCATACAGTGGGCGTGTACCTCACAGTGGTGTGTACCTCACAGTGGGTGTGTACCTCACAGTGGTGTGTACCTCACAGTGGGCGTGTACCTCACAGTGGTGTGTACCTCACAGTGGTGTGTACCTCACAGTGGTGTGTACCTCATAGTGGTGTGTACCTCATACAGTGGGCGTGTACCTCACAGTGGTGTGTACCTCACAGTGGTGTGTACCTCATAGTGTGTGTACCTCATACAGTGGGCGTGTACCTCACAGTGGTGTGTACCTCATAGTGGTGTGTACCTCACAGTGGTGTGTACCTCATAGTGGTGTGTACCTCACAGTGGTGTGTACCTCACAGTGGGTGTGTACCTCATAGTGGTGTGTACCTCACAGTGGGCGTGTACCTCACAGTGGTGTGTACCTCACAGTGGGTGTGTACCTCATAGTGGTTGTGTACCTCACAGTGGTGTGTACCTCACAGTGGGCGTGTACCTCACAGTGGGTGTGTACCTCATAGTGGCGTGTACCTCACAGAGGTGTGTACCTCACAGTGGGTGTGTACCTCACAGTGGTGTGTACCTCACAGTGGGCGTGTACCTCACAGTGGGTGTGTACCTCACAGTGGTGTGTACCTCACAGTGGTGTGTACCTCACAGTGGGTGTGTACCTCATAGTGGTGTGTACCTCACAGTGGGCGTGTACCTCACAGTGGTGTGTACCTCACAGTGGGTGTGTACCTCACAGTGGTGTGTACCTCACAGTGGTGTGTACCTCACAGTGGTGTGTACCTCACAGTGGGCGTGTACCTCACAGTGGGTGTACCTCACAGTGGGTGTGTACCTCACAGTGGTGTGTACCTCACAGTGGTGTGTACCTCACAGTGGTGTGTACCTCATACAGTGGGCGAGTACCTCACAGTGGTGTGTACCTCATAGTGGTGTGTACCTCACAGTGGGCGTGTACCTCACAGTGGTGTGTACCTCACAGTGGGTGTGTACCTCACAGTGGTGTGTACCTCACAGTGGGTGTGTACCTCACAGTGGGTGTGTACCTCACAGTGGTGTGTACCTCACAGTGGTGTGTACCTCATACAGTGGGCGAGTACCTCACAGTGGTGTGTACCTCACAGTGGTGTGTACCTCACAGTGGTGTGTACCTCACAGTGGTGTGTACCGGTGGAAGTAAAAATGTGGGTAGATCAGCAAAATGGTGTCTTAAAAAATAAGCGGATAAAGATTACTCAAACATGAATCACTCCAAATACAACTTCAACTAGAACATGGTTAAAGATCTGAACAGTTTGAAGAACAGGTTTGATTTAACATGACTCTGTTCCTCTCAGAGCCGCCCGTTCAGCCCTCCAGTGCACTCGGCCAGCCCTCCTCCTGTAGCTCCTTTGGCCCGAGCAGAGAGCACCTCCTCCATCTCCTCCACCAACTCTGCAGCCACCACCCCAACCGTCAACAAGGAGCTGTGTGTGTCTGTGTCAGGTGAGAGCTCCATCTTAAACACCTCCATGTGTGTTTGATATTGTAGATTTGGACTCCATTATGTTTGCAATACATTTCATATGTCTTTTTATTTGCTTTAACACATTAAATATTGTGTTCTGCAAAAGCTATTTAAGAATTTCAGAAATACATATCGCAAGTAACTTCTCAATAATGTCACCATGGTGACAAGCAGGTGGCAGACCCCACACTGGAAATGTTACACAGTGCACCCTGTCCATATATTGCAGTGATGAGTTTACATGGATCATGTTGTTTTTAAAATAGATACAAACCAGTCTCTAATTTAATCAGTTAATAAAGAATTATTCAGAATAAAGGTCAAAGGTGAAAAGTCTCTGAACGTAGACGACACTTTGAGTGTGCAGCGTGAATATGAGCAAACTCACGAACAAACTCACCAACCTTAAAACAATACCCATATAAGGAGACGTTTTAATATCCTAAAGACGTTTTAAAGTTTATAGACAAGCAGACTAAACAACAGATCAAAACAACATGACATAACCAATCACCATCTTGAACATGATGCAAGTGTTAGATGTGTGTTGGAGTGTAGCTCTTCCCTTCACACAGATATAAGGAAGTGACTTACAGAACTCTGTCCGAGCTGAAGCTTTTTGAATGAGAGGTCAAACATGTTCAGGGTCCAGACCAAACTGACACAGAGAATTTGAGTTTCAAAGTCAGAACTGTTCCCATTAAGTGTCTTTACTCCCTGTAGACTTAGGCCTGAACTCAGTGTTCTTCATGTGACAACATGCACCGGGACAAGAGATTACAGAGACGCCATTACTAAAGTTATGTCTCATTTTGCTCCGTTATGGCACTTGTTACGGTGCTCGCTGTGGCACTCGTTATTTCGCTCGTTATGATGCTGCTCGTTATGATGCTGCTCGTTATGCCGCTCATTATGCACTTGGTTGGTCACTTCTTGTGGTGTTTGTTTGTGCTGCTCATTGTACCACTCATTATGATGCTCGCTATGCCCAGCTCATTATGCTGCTCCGTGTGCCGCTCGTTATGTCATGCTCTCATGTGCCGCTCTGTGTGCCGCTCGTTTATGCTGCTCCGTGTGCCGCTCGTTATGCTGCTCCATGTGCCGCTCTGTGTGCCGCTCGTTATGCTGCTGCTCGTGTGCTGCTTGTTATATGCCGCTCCGTGTGCCGCTCCGTGTGCCGCTCGTTATGCCGCTCCGTGTGCCGCTCGTTGTGCGGCTCCGTGTGCCGCTCATTGTGCCGCTGCGTGTACTGCTCCGTGTGCCGCTCCGTGTGCCGCTCGTTATGCTGCTCGTTATGCTGCTCGTTATGCTGCTCATTATGCTGCTCCGTGTGCCTCTCTTTATGCTGCTTCATGTGCTGCTCCGTGTGCCTCTCTTTATGCCTCTCCGTGTGCCGCTCCATGTGCCGCTCCCGTGTGCCACTCCGTGTGCCGCTCTATGTTTAGCTCATTGTGCCGCTCCGTCTGCCGCTCTCGTTATGCTGCTCCGTGTGCCTCTCTTTATGCCGCTCCGTGTGCCGCTCCATGTGCCGCTCCGTGTGCCGCTCCGTGTGCCGCTCCGTGTGCCGCTCCGTGTGCCGCTCCGTGTGCCGCTCTATGTTTAGCTCATTGTGCCGCTCCGTCTGCCGCTCGTTTATGCTGCTCCGTGTGCCTCTCTTTATGCCGCTCCGTGTGCCGCTCCATGTGCCGCTCCGTGTGCCGCTCCGTGTGCTGCTCCCGTGTGCTGCTCCGTGTGCTGCTCTATGTTTAGCTCATTGTGCCGCTCCGTCTGCCGCTCGTTATGCTGCTCCGTGTGCCTCTCTTTATGCCGCTCCGTGTGCCGCTCCGTGTGCCGCTCCATGTGCCGTGACTCCGTGTGCCGCTCCGTGTGCCGATCCGTGTGCCGCTCCGTGTGCCGATCCGTGTGCCGCTCCGTGTGCCGCTCTATGTTTAGCTCATTGTGCCGCTCATTATGGCGCTCGTGTTAAGGCCTCGTTGTGCTGCTCGTTGTGCCACTCGTTATGCCATTTCCTTGTGACGCTTCTTGTGATGCTTGTGGTGGGGCTTGTTATGCCACTCATTATGGTGCTCGTTGTGGCACTCGTTGTGGCGTTCGTTTTACCACTTTTTATGCCACTCGTTGTGGCACTCATTGTGGTGCTCGTTATGGTGCCCGTTGTAACGCTAGTTGTGGCACCTGTGGTGCTGCTCGTTGTGCTTCTTGTGTTGCTTTTTATGTCGCCCCCCCCTCGTTGTGGTGCTCGTTGTGGCGCTCGTGGCGTCCATAGAGCTGCTCTGTATGCTGCTCTTTGTGGTGGTCTTTATGCCCCTGGTTATGTGGTACTTGTTAGGGTACTCTTTATGTTTCTGATTGTGGCACTCACTATGCTCGAGCTGTGCTTGTTGTGGGTGCTCGTTGTGGTGCTTGTTCTTGCCATGTTTTGGTCACAATACTTTCTGTTTTCCTTGTTTTGCCTGTGTTCATGTTGTTTGTCCGTCCATTTTAGGCTTGTTGTCAGATGTATGACTTTGCTTTTTTTGTAGATCTTTTTTCCCTCCTTTCTTGAGAGACACTTTTGATGCAGTTTTTTCAGCCGCTAAGTATGGAAGGACTCAAAGCCCAAGGACTGTGTGTGTTTGTGCTTTTACCCAGAGTGCTTTGCTTCGGGGTAGAAGCTTGTGACTGTGTGTCTGAATCAGGACAATTTTTCATCAAGTTTTCCCCCCCACCCCACAAGCTTCAGATACCTAATGTGTGGTGTGTGTGTGTGTTGTGTGTGTGTGTGTGTGTATATATATATATATATATATATATATATATATATATATATATATATATATATATAATATATATATAATATATATATATATGTATATATATATATATTATGATCATATATACAATACATATATATATATATATCATATATATTTATATATAGTGTATGATATACTATATATATATATATATATATAATATATATATATATATACATACACACACACAGATATATGTATATATATATATATACGTATATATATATATATATATAATATATATATATCTATACGTATATATAAATATATTATATATATATATATAATATAGATATAGATATATTATAATATTAATATATATACTATATATATATATATACACACACACACACACACCCACACACACACACACACATTAGGTATCTGAAGCTTGTGGGTGGGGGAAAATTGATGAAAATTGTCCTGATTCAGCAGTCACACAGCACAAGCTTCTACCCCCCGAAGCAAAGCACTCTGGGTAAAGCACAAACACACACAGTCCCTGGGCTTTGAGTCCTTCCATACTCTACCTGAAACTGCATCAAAGTGTCTCTCAAAGGAGGGCAGATCTACAAAAGCATCATCATCTGACAAGCCAAAGGACAAAACAACATGAACACAGGCAAAACAAGAAAACAGAAGTATTGTGACCAAAACAAGGCAAGAACAAGCACCACAACGAGCACCACAACAAGCACAGCTCGAGCATAGTGAGTGCCACAATCAGAACATAAAGAGTACCCTAACAAGTACCATAACCAGGGGCTAAAGACCACCACAAGAGCAGCATACAGAGCAGCTCTATGGACGCCACGAGCGCCACAACGAGCACCACAACGAGCGACATAAAGAGCAACACAAGAAGCACAACGAGCAGCACCACAGGTGCCACAACTAGCGTTACAACGGGCACCATAACGAGCACCACAAATGAGTGCCACAACGAGTGGCATAACAAGTGGTAAAACGAAAACGCCACAACGAGTGCCACAACGAGCACCATAATGAGTGGCATAACAAGCCCCACCACAAGCATCACAAGAAGCGTCACAAGGAAATGGCATAACGAGTGGCACAACGAGCAGCACACGAGCCCTAACACGAGCGCCATAATGAGCGGCACAATGAGCTAAACATAGAGCGGCACACGGAGCGGCACACGGATCGGCACACGGAGCGGCACACGGATCGCACACGGAGCGGCACACGGAGCGGCACATGGAGCGGCACACGGAGCGGCACACGGAGCGGCATAAAGAGAGGCACACGGAGCAGCATAACGAGCGGCAGACGGAGCGGCACAATGAGCTAAACATAGAGCAGCACACGGAGCAGCACACGGAGCAGCACACGGAGCGGCACACGGAGCGGCACATGGAGCGGCACACGGAGCGGCATAAAAAGAGAGGCACACGGAGCAGCATAACGAGCGGGCAGACGGAGCGGCACAATGAGCTAAACATAGAGCGGCACCGGACGGAGCGTCACACGGATCGGCACACGGAGCGGCACACGAAGCGGAAACGGGCGGGCACGGAGCGGCACACGGAGCGGCACATGGAGCGGCACACGGAGCGGCATAAAGAGAGGCACACGGAGCAGCATAACGAGCGGCAGACGGAGCGGCACAATGCGCTAAACATAGAGCGGCACACGGAGTGGCACACGGAGCGGCACATGGAGCGGCACACGGAGAGGCATAAAGAGAGGCACACGGAGCAGCACATGAAGCAGCATAAAGAGAGGCACACGGAGCAGCATAATGAGCAGCATAACGAGCAGCATAACGAGCAGCATAACGAGCGGCACACGGAGCGGCACACGGAGCAGTACACGCAGCGGCACAATGAGCGGCACACGGAGCCGCACAACGAGCGGCACACGAGCGGCATAACGAGCGGCACACGGAGCGGCACACGGAGCGGCATAACAAGCAGCACACGGAGCAGCATAACGAGCGGCACACAGAGCGGCACATGGAGCAGCATAACGAGCGGCACACGGAGCAGCATAACGAGCGGCACACAGAGCGGCACATGGAGCAGCATAACGAGCGGCACACGGAGCAGCATAATGAGCGGCATAGCGAGCATCATAATGAGTGGTACAATGAGCAGCACAACAAACACCACAAGAAGTGACCAACCAAGTGCCATAATGAGCGGCATAACGAGCAGCATCATAACGAGCAGCATCATAACGAGCGAAATAACGAGTGCCAGCGAGCACCGTAACAAGTGCCATAACGGAGCAAAATGAGACATAACTTTAGTAATGGCGTCTCTGTAATCTCTTGTCCCGGTGCATGTTGTCACATGAAGAACACTGAGTTCAGGCCTAAGTCTACAGGGAGTAAAGACACTTAATGGAACAGTTCTGACTTTGAAACTCAAATTCTCCTGTCAGTTTGGTCTGGACCCTGAACATGTTTGACCTCTCATTCAAAAAGCTTCAGCTCGGACAGAGTTCTGTAAGTCACTTCCTTATATCTGTGTGAAGGGAAGAGCTACACTCCAACACACATCTAACACTTGCATCATGTTCAAGATGGTGATTGGTTTATGTCATGTTTGTTTTGATCTGTTGTTTAGTCTGCTTGTCTATAAACTTTAAAAAACGTCTTTAGGATATTAAAACGTCTCCTTATATGGGTATTGTTTTTAAGGTTGGTGAGTTTTTTGTTCGTGAGTTTGCTCATATTCACGCTGCACACTCAAAGTGTCGTCTACGTTCAGAGACTTTTCACCTTTGACCTTTATTCTGAATAATTCTTTATTAACTGATTAAATTAGAGACTGGTTTGTATCTATTTTAAAAACAACATGATCCATGTAAACTCATCACTGCAATATTAATGGACAGGTGTGCACTGTTGTAACATTTCCAGTGTGGGGGTCTGCCACCTGCTTGTCACCATGGTGACATTATTGAGAAGTTACTTGCGATATGTATTTCTGAAATTCTTAAGCTAGCTTTTGCAGAACACAATATTTTAATGTGTTAAAGCAAATAAAAAGGACATATGAAATGTATTGCAAACATAATGGAGTCCAAATCTACAATATCAAAACACACATGGAGGTGTTTAAGATGGAGCTCTCACCTGACACAGACACACACAGCTCCTTGTTGACGGTTGGGGTGGTGGCTGCAGAGTTGGTGGAGGAGATGGAGGAGGTGCTCTCTGCTCGGGGCCAAAGGAGCTACAGGAGGAGGGCTGGCCGAGTGCACGTGAGGGCTGAACGGGCGGCTCTGAGAGGAACAGAGTCATGTTAAATCAAACCTGTTCTTCAAACTGTTCAGATCTTTAACCATGTTCTAGTTGAAGTTGTATTTGGAGTGATTCATGTTTGAGTAATCTTTATCCGCTTATTTTTTAAGACACCATTTTGCTGATCTACCCACATTTTTACTTCCACCGGTACACACCACTGTGAGGTACACACCACTGTGAGGTACACACCACTGTGAGGTACACACCACTGTGAGGTACTCGCCCACTGTATGAGGTACACACCACTGTGAGGTACACACCACTGTGAGGTACACACCACTGTGAGGTACACACCCACTGTGAGGTACACACCACTGTGAGGTACACACCCACTGTGAGGTACACACCACTGTGAGGTACACGCCCCACTGTGAGGTACACACCACTATGAGGTACACACCACTGTGAGGTACTCGCCCACTGTATGAGGTACACACCACTGTGAGGTACACACCACTGTGAGGTACACACCACTGTGAGGTACACACCCACTGTGAGGTACACACCACTGTGAGGTACACGCCCACTGTGAGGTACACACCACTGTGAGGTACACACCACTGTGAGGTACACACACACTGTGAGGTACACACCCACTGTGAGGTACACACCACTGTGAGGTACACGCCCACTGTGAGGTACACACCACTATGAGGTACACACCCACTGTGAGGTACACACCACTGTGAGGTACACCCCTGTGAGGTACACACCCACTGTGAGGTACACGCCCACTGTGAGGTACACACCACTGTGAGGTATACACACCACTGTGAGGTACACACCTCTGTGAGGTACACGCCACTATGAGGTACCACCCACTGTGAGGTACACGCACACTGTTGAGGTACACACCACTGTGAGGTACACACCCCACTATGAGGTACACACCCCACTGTGAGGTACACACCACTGTGAGGTACACGCCCACTGTGAATGGTTTACACACCACTATGAGGTACACACCCACTGTGAGGTACACACCACTGTGAGGTACACACCACTATGAGGTACACACCACTGTGAGGTACACACCACTATGAGGTACACACCACTGTGAGGTACACGCCCACTGTATGAGGTACACACCACTATGAGGTACACACCACTGTGAGGTACACACCACTGTGAGGTACACGCCCACTGTATGAGGTACACACCACTATGAGGTACACAACCACTGTGAGGTACACACCACTGTGAGGTACACACCACTGTGAGGTACACGCCCACTGTGAGGTACACACCACTGTGAGGTACACACCCACTGTGAGGTACACACCACTGTGAGGTACACGCCCACTGTATGAGGTACACACCACTATGAGGTACACCACCACTGTGAGGTACACACCACTGTGAGGTACACGCCCACTGTATGAGGTACACACCACTGTGAGTAGTACACACCCACTGTGGAGAGGTACACACCACTATGAGGTACACACCACTGGTGAGGTACACACCACTGTGAGGTACACACCACTATGAGGTACACACACACTGTGAGGTACACGCCCACTGTATGAGGTACACACCACTATGAGGTACACACCACTGTGAGGTACACACCACTGTGAGGTACACGCCCACTGTATGAGGTACACACCACTGTGAGGTACACACCACTGTGAGGTACACACCACTATGAGGTACACACCACTGTGAGGTACACACCACTGTGAGGTACACACCACTATGAGGTACACACCACTGTGAGGTACACGCCCACTGTGAGAGTACACACCACTGTGAGGTACACGCCCACTGTATGAGGTAAATGGTAATGGTAAATGGTCACATCTTTATATAGCGCTTTTCCACTTTCAAAAAGGCACTCAAAGCGCTTTACAACAAGGAACCAGTCACCCCTCCACACACACACTTCATACACCAGCTGTACGCAGACACTGGGGGCGAGGTGGGTTAAGTGTCTTGCCCAAGGACAACAACGACAGCATTCATCTGTGAGGGCTGGAATTGCACCGCCAACCTTTGAGTCAGTGGATCTAACCACTCAACCAATGATGTTTATGTAGGTGTCGCCAGAGCGGATTTGAACCGCCAACCTTCGGATCAGTGGACCAAACACTTCAACCTACTGAGCTACTGTACGACTGTCGCCCCGAGGTACACACCACTGTGAGGTACACGCCCACCTGTGAGGTACACACCACTGTGAGGCCAGGAGGTTACACACCACTGTGAGGTACACACGCCCACTGTGAGGTACACCACCACTTTTGAGGTACACACCCCACGGTGAGGTACACGCCCACTGTGAGGTACACACCACTGTGAGGTACACACCCACTGTGAGGTACACACCACTGTGAGGTACAGCTCACAAAATGTCCAAGCCAAGATAAATATCAAATCTGAAAGATGCGCTGTTACTCTGCATGGTGAGTTATAAATCTTATAGGAGACAAGCAGGTAATGGCACCAGACCAAGTTTACAGGTCAGATCAGTGGAGAGGCCACCCCAGTCACAGAAAGAATGCATGTTTTCAAATTTATTTTTTTTTAGCGATATAAGAATCTGTAATAAAATAAATGAAAGATAGATAGGTTAATGCTGCACTTTGGAACATTACAGACATTTCTGACACTTTAGTTAATTAAACTGTACAATTACAAACTGGTACTTAAATAAACCACAGACATTGTAAATGATGATGTAATCTTACCCCATCCACAGAGGGCTTCCCTGGAGGAAGTTAGGCCCGTTTAGGCCGTGACGGGGGTCGAGGAGGAGGAGGAGGCGGGGTGGGGTTTACTGATGAAGGTGCACTGGGTCTCACAGGAGAGGAAGAGCCTGCAAAGAGCAAAACATTATACATATATATATATAAAATTACTCACAATTATAATTCTGAAATTATGAATTATGAAATGTAAGCGACAGCTCCACGAAAATAAATCATGAGCTGCTAGTTCACAGAGTCCCAGGGAGCAGAGACCAACATTTAGGGTAGTATAGTACAGCGTTACATCTGTGTTTCTTGCTTTGCCTGAGATGTTCCACAGTATTGCATTAAACCATATTTACTGTGTGTTTACTACAGGTGTTCAGAACTCAGCTGTCCACAGATCTCGTTACGTAACCTTGGTGGTGCCAGCTGCTTGTCTCCATGGAAAATAGATGAGTTGAATGCCATACTGTGTAACATTCAAAGCAGAGCTATAAAATCTCTATGTAGGTGGGCAAACTGTAAAAAAGTTTACTCTGCTACTTTCTTTAAAAATGCCCCAACAAGCTTCAGTGTCACTTAAATTATAGAAGCAAAAAATGATGGGATGTTGCTACTATGATCTTTTCCACACTCACCACTGTTTGTGCCTGATGTGGGTCCTGGGGATGCCACCGTGCTGTAGGCGGGGGGCTGGGGGGCTGGGGAGGCTGGGGGCTGGGGGGGACGGAGGGGACGGAGCCACGCCCCTGCTCTCCTGGCCTGTGTCCTTGGGTGATCCTATAACTTCAACACTGGTCATCTTTGGATAGGGGCACTTTTGGACTTTTGGGTTTCTCTTCTGGTGATGGGACCCGTAGGGGGCAGTAGTGGGGGAGGTGAGTGCATTGTGGGTACATCTGTGGTGGGATTGCTTACTAGCGGAGGGGGACTGGTAGAAGAGAGGATTGGGGGAGACATTGCAGGTGGAGATGCTAGATCTTTGGGTGGAGGTGGAGGGGATGTGGATAAAGGCTCTGTATCCTGAGGTGTAGTGGGACCAGATGGTACTTGAGGCTGTTCTAACGGAGAGGTAGGTATAGGGGCGCTGTGTCCTCTTTGGGACGAGGAGAGTAGTTGGGGGAGGAGGAGAAGGTGCTGGTTCTTGTGGTGGTGAGGGAGATGAGGGTACAGGTGGAGGAGGGGACGAGGGGGGAGGAGGAGGAGAGGAGGGGGGGAGAGGGGCCAGTTCCTTTGGTGCTGAGGAGTCTTCGCTGAAACACACCCAGGAGTCGTTTGTCTCTTCGGCAGCAGGGGGCGCTGTTTCTGGGCCAAAGAGGTTGTCTAGGTCGGCTATAGAAAGGCTTTCTGTGTGGGCTCTCTGCTTCTGTTGAGGCATCTGCAAGTAAAGGTAAAACTGTATATACTTAGATAGCACTATAATCTGACTGTTTGCATTTTTTCTCACTGTCTGACATGACATCAGACTAAACTTTTCCTGTTTTAGGTCAATAAGGATTACCAAAAAAAGCCAGAGAGAAGGATTTTGTTACATTTCTCATTATTTTCTTCAGTCAGAAGTTTACATACAGTAAGATAATTATGCATTTAAACAATATGGGAAAGCCCAGATGATGATGTCATGTATTTGGAAGCTTCTGATTGGTTTCTTGACGACATTTGAGTTAATTTAGAGACTCATCTGTGGATGTATCTAAAGCTCACCTGAAACACACTGCTTCTTGTGTAAACATCATGAGGAAAGTCAAAAGAAATCAGCCAAGAAGAGAACTGTGGGACCTGAGTCTGGTTCATCCTTGGTGCAATTCCAGATATCTGAAAGTGCCACATTCATCTGTTCAAACAATATACACAAGTATAAAAGACCATGAGAATGTCCAGCATCACACGTTCAGGAAGGAGACGGGTTCTGTCCCAGAGATGAAGGAGCTTTGGTCTGAAATGTGCAGATCAACCCAAGAACAAAAGCAAAAAGACCTTGTGAAGATGCTGCTGAAAGCTGTAAGAGTGAGTCACTATCCACAGTGAAACGAGGACTGTACCGACATGACTGGAATAAAAAAGGACACTCTGCAGGAAGAAGACATTACTCCAAAAGAAAATAAATAAAAAAGCCAAATTAGAGATTGCAAACGCAGAGGGACAAAGACCTTCATTTTTGGAGACATGTCCTGTAGTTTAACAAAACTAAAACTGAACCGTTTGGCCATAATGGCATCATTACTTTTGGAGAAAAAACGGGGAAACTGCAGCCTGAGAACACAACAATTTATGGGGGCTGCCACCCCCGTATTTCACAGTTGGAGATGCAAACTGTGAAACACTGAAATACTGAAGACTGAATACTGAAATACTGGACCCAGAAATACTGAAGCACCTATCAACGACATCAGCCAAGAAGTTAAAGCTTGGGTGCAAATGAGTCTTCCAAATGGACAATGACTGTGAAGCATACTGCCAAACTGGCTTAAGGATAACAAAGTCAATGTTTTGGAGTGTCCAATCACAAAGCTCTGATCTCAATCCTATTGAAAATCTGTGGGTGGGCCCTGAAAAAGGCCTGTGCGAGCAAGGCGCCCTACCTAAACTGGCTCAGTTACACCAGTTCTGTCTGGACGAATGGGCCAAAACTCCTGCAACTATTGTGAGAAGTTTGTGGAAGGAAATCCAAAACATTTGACCCAAGTCACACAGTTTAAGGCAATGGGACAAATAACTAATGAATGCATGTACTAAACTTCTGACTTTGAATAAAGTAATGTCTAAAAAATTCTTCTCTCATTATTCTGGCATTTAGCAAATAGAAATAATTTGGGTAATCCCAAACTGACCTAAAACAGGAAAAGTTTAGTCTGATTTCATAGACAGACTGGAGACGTTAGAAGAGAAAACTGATATGAGTTTTTTTGACCTGCTTAAACTGCTTCTACATCGTGGAACTTTTTTTTTATGCGTGGACATATATATTTTATATGTGCATTTAATAAAAGCATGATATTGTCCAATAATCAGGAAGTGCGCATTAGCATGTTAGTTGTTACTGTTAGACACGGTAAAACTCCGCTCTGTCTCTGAGAGTTGTGAAAAGCACTTGTAAAGTCATCATGGTGAATATTAATGAAGGTTAGTGAACTATGTTTTTTAAGACATTACAAATCCGGTACATTGCCTTTAATAAACAATAATAAGCTCTACATTTAAGAGCGAAAAAAAATATAGTGATATACTGAAGAAAAAGAAGATTACCAGGATTCTCCACAGAGCCATCGGTCGGAGGCGGGAGTCAGAACGTTTTTGGGAGGAAGAGGAGGCGGAGCTGAAACAAAACATAATCTAAAAGATGGAACATGAGAAACAAAGAGACATTTCAAAAAACGTAATTATCCCTGAGTTAATAATTTTCCACAGTATGGCATTAAACTTGGAGGTGATGCCACCTGGCCACGTTTCAAGTCAGATCTATGGGGACGCCGCTTATAGTTTTTTAAATGCATATGATAAGAATGCCATACTGTGGAACATTCCAGGCAAACAATGACTCAACAATGATCTCCATGGAGACAAATGATAAAACATGCGTCACAGTTGCAGTCACCAACCAAATGCAGGCAGAGGTTGCCAGGGAGAGATGCCAGGGAGAGAGATGCCAGGGGAGCCCCAAATGAACCGCTCCACGTCTGATAACAACCGCAACGCTCATTTGGCTGTTAGATGGTGGATGGCTTTAATGACATATGGGTTAGATAATGCAGTGGTACGATGAGAGGGTCCATAGTGGTGATGGGGCGCGGAGGCTTTCATTCCGGGGACAGGGTCACTGTGACATGGGCTGCCAAGACTTACTTCCTGTCGGAATGCTCTGCTCAAAGAGGAATTGGACTCGGATAAAGAGACTCCCCAGGCGTCAGATAGAACCGCTAATGTTTAGAAAGGACACAACAGGCAGCATCAGATCACATATCTACAGTCAAAAGTCTCAAGAAAAGTATTTCGTCTCTTTCCAGGGGGGGGGGGGGTCAAAGTCACAGTTATAAAAACACACCAAAGTCCATTATAATCCACTGCTCAGCTATTTGCACAAACCTTCCCAATGGGGTCAAGGGTCCAGCTGTAAGGCTCGTTCTCATGTCATCGTCCAGTTATAATACGCAACATTCACATTCAAAAGAGAAAATATTTTATTTAAATTGTTGCTACCATGGCAATGATCCATGGGTTTTAGATGATGGCCAAATGTGTCAGTGATATGATTATTGGCGGGTTTCAGGGTGACATCACCACATTCTCAATGCAGGTCAGGTCATTGTAACAGAGCAGCTAAAGTGATCTCTTGTTCAAAGATATGTGTTGTTGGTTGTTGTTGTATTCATTGTCTGGTGGTGTTGTTGTTTTTTTATTTTGTTTGTTGCTGTCCAGTGTTGTTGTTGTTGTTGTATGGGCAGTGTTGTTGGGAGTGGGGTTGTTGTTTTTTTTTTGTTTGTCTATTTTGTTCGGTGTGTTGGTGTTTTTTTTTTGTTGTTGTCCATTTGTCGGTGTTTTTGGTTGGTGGCTGGTGTCGTTGTTGGTGTCTTCTGTGTGTAGTGGTTGTTTGGTTTGTTTGTTTTTGTTGTTGTTGTCTTTGTCGGTGTTGTTGGTGGTGGGGTCGCTGTTGTTGTATTTGT
>JAIEZT010000699.1:0-34522 GCA_019594935.1 Periophthalmus modestus | reverse complement strand
ATACACCTAAATGCATCTACAATTCACCGCTGCATTTAGCATTGGAACAGACGTGACGCTTCCATACATAACCATTAGGTGAAAAAAAACTCAATGCTCTCCGTGCTAAATATATGACCTTAAGTTAGTAATATCATTGATGAATATCAATGGTTTTCCCATATAACTGCTCACATACATACATGGACGCGCTTCGGCAAATCAGCAAAGAGGTGATGTTTCCCTTTTGGAAATGTCACCCTTATAGCTGTTGGCGATTTCTATCAGTTACCTCCTGTATGGCAAAAGGCTTGTACACAGACAATCTACCTGTGAACTTTTGGAGCAGTCTTCTGCTCTACATATTTTCCAACAAATTCACAGGTAAATGAACATAACTTCAACCATCTCAAAGCCACTGTCCTGACTATCAAACAATTGATGCACAGGACTATCACTACAACAAGGAAACTGGAAAAAATGGAAAGCAAAGTCACACCTCACAGTAAAGACAACCTCACTTCTCTGCAGCAAAACAGCTATTTTTGGGTGTTCCTGCCAGAGTTATGCTGTGTAGAACATTGACGTTGAAGATGGATTGGTGAATGGAGTCTGTGGAACTGTAACACATATTAGTGAAACAGAACTAAATGGACTTCCTGAAGCTGTGTATGTTCAGTTTGATGACGTCAATGTTGGTACACAGAGACGGAAAAAATTACCCATCCACTGCACCTGCTTTAATAAACTCCACACGGATAGAGCCACAGGAGGAAAGGGCTAACAGCAAAGGGGGGGAAACGACGTCAGTTTCCTCTTGCTCTTGCCTGGGCTGTTACAATCCACAAAGTACAGGGCCTGACTGTTGACGATGCTGTGGTGTCTCTAAAGCAAGTGTTTGCCTCAGGACAAGCTTATGTGGCTTTAAGTCGTGTAAGAAGTCTAGATGGCCTTATTATCCAGGACTTTGATGAGAAGGCTATTTATTGTAATGACGAGGTAAAAACATGCCTTGGAATCTATGCCACACTTCTTGGACGACAATGTGTCACAAAACAAGCAGTCAGCTGATGTGTTAACCTTGTTTTTGATGAATGTTCAGGGTTTAGTAAAACATGTACCTGATTTGGTGTCATCCACACAGCATTTACAGCCTGACTGTATAGCTGTGACAGAAACATGGTTAACATCTCAGTCTGCACTTGACAGTGTTGACATGGAAGGTTACAGTTTTCACAGTCGTCCACGAAGTCTGGCATACGAACACAGCAAGCATCCGGCTCTTACTGCACTCAAAAGTCAACTTCATGGTGGAGTGGGCATGTACTGCTCCCACAACACAAACTACCACTTTCCTGATGCACCCCAATTTAATCTGGAGTGCTTAATTTACAACAATGTAAATCATCAGGTTTTAGTTGCTGTTGTGTATCGTCCACCTTCATATCCCATGTCTGTGTTCAAGCACAATTTGCAACAACTGCTGCTAACCTGGCTAGAGGCACAAACTCCGTCCATTGTGGTTATGGGAGATTTCAATGATGACATCCTGAAATCATCATCAGTCTGCAATTTCATGTCCACTCATGGATATGTTCAGCACGTCACATCTCCAAACTACAGAAAGAGGCACTTTGATTGATCATGTCTATGTGAAATCTCATCAATATGAAATTTCACAGAAGTTGTTCCAACATATTTCAGTGATCATCAGGGCATAGCCTGCTCTCTTAAGCTGAAGTGTGTTTAGACTTTTTTTTTCTTCTAATCCAAATGTGGGGTTTTTTTGGTCCTATGAATTGAAACTGTATTTTCTGCTCATTGTAAATGTCTTCAATCTTCATTACTTTCTATGTAAATGTCTGTATGTAACATTTGTTCTGTCAATATTTATTTTCTACAAAATACAATCTCTGTACATAAAGCCATCCAATTCTAATGTTTGTAAAATATTTTATAATGACATGCATTGATGCATCTACGCTTGATAATATGTTATATGTTTATTTTGAATAAATGTTGTGTTTACAAGTTGTTCCACCTTATTTTAGTGATTGTCAAGGCATAGCATGCTTTTCTAAAATTATATATTAATGTAATAATGATATCAATGCTTAAAAAAAAAAGAATTAACTGTGAAATTTGGCATTCTTAATATATAGCCCACTTTTTGTTTATGTTTGTTTGTTTGTTTTTGGCAAGTTGTACATATTGGTAGCTAATATGCTTAGGCAGCTTCTCCACCTCTGCTGCTGCTGTGCTCTGCTCCACCCAGTGGCTGTTCCACCTCTGCTGCTGTGCCTGCTCAGCTCCACCCGGAGGCAGTTCCACCTCTGCCGCTGTGCTCGCCTCTGCTCCACCCGGCGACTGCTCCACCTCTGCTGCTGTGCCCTGCTCTGCTCCACCCGGCAGCTGTTCCACCTCTACTGCTGTGCTCTGCTCCATCCGGCGGCTGCTCCCACCTCTGCTGCCGTGCTCTGCTCCACCCTCTGCTGCTTTGCCCAGCTCTGCTCCAACCGGTTGCTGTTCCACCTCTGCTACTGTGCCCTGCTCTGCTCCACCTGGCGGCAGTTCCACCTCTGCTGATGTGCTCGGCTCTGCTCCACCCGGCGGCTGCTCCACCTCTGCTGCTGTGCCCTGCTCTGCTTCACCCGGCGGCTGTTCCACCTCTGCTGCTGTGCTCTGCTCCACCCGGCGGCTGCTCCACCTCTGTTGCTGTGCCCGACTCTGCTCCACCCGGCGGCTGCTCCACCTCTGCTTGCTTTGCCCTGCTCTGCTTCACCCCGTGGCTGCTCCCACCTCTGCTGCTGTGCCCTGCTCTGCTCCACCCAGTGCTGTTCCACCTCTGCTGTTGTGCCCTGCTCTGCTCCACCCAGTGGCTGTTCCACCTCTGCTGCTGTGCCCTGCTCCACCCGGCAGCTGCTCCACCTCTTTTTTGCTGTTGCCCTGCTCTGCTCCTCCCGGGCGGCTGCTCCACCTCTGCTGCTGTGCCCTCCTCTGCTCCACCCGGCGGCAGTTCCACCTCTGCTACTGTGCCCTGCTCTGCTCCACCCTCCCGGTGGCAGTTCCATCTCTGCTGCTTTGCCCTGCTCTGCTCCACCCGGCGGCTGCTCCACCTCTGCTGCTGTGCCCTCCTCTACTCCACCCGGTGGCTGTTCCACCTCTGCTACTGTGCCCTGCTCTGCTCCACCGGCGGCAGTTCCACCTCTGCTACTGTGCCCTGCTCTGCTCCACCCGGCGGCAGTTCCACCTCTGCTGCTGTGCCCGACTCTGCTCCACCCGGCGGCTACTCCACCTCTTTTGCTTTGCCCTGCTCTGCTTCACCCGGCGGCTGTTCCACCTCTGCTGCTGTGCTCTGCTTCACCCGGCGGCTGCTCCACCTCTGCTGCTGTGCCCTGCTCTGCTCCACCCGGCAGCTCCTCCACCTCTGCTGCTGTGCCCTGCTCTGCTCCACCCGGCAGCTGCTCCACCTCTGCTGCTGTGCCCTGCTCTGCTCCACCCGGCGGCTGTTCCACCTCTGCTGCTGTGTGCCCTGCTCGGCTCCACACGGTGGCTGTTCCACTTCTGCTGCTGTGCCCTGCTCTGCTCCACCCGGTGGCTGTTCCACCTCTGCTGCCTTGCCCTGCTCTGCTCCACCCGGTGGCAGTTCCATCTCTGCTGCTTTGCCCTGCTCTGCTCCACCCGCGCGCTGCTCCACCTCTGCTGCTGTGCCCTCCTCTACTCCACCCGGTGGCTGTTCCACCTCTGCTACTGTGCCCTGCTCTGCTCCACCCGGCGGCAGTTCCACCTCTGCTACTGTGCCCTGCTCTGCTCCACCCGGCGGCAGTTCCACCTCTGTTGCTGTGCCCGACTCTGCTCCACCCGGCGGCTACTCCACCTCTGTTGCTTTGCCCTGCTCTGCTTCACCCCGGGCGGCTGTTCCACCTCTGCTGCTGTGCCTGCTTCACACCGGCGGCTGCTCCACCTCTGCTGCTGTGCCCTGCTCTGCTCCACCCGGGCAGCTGCTCCACCTCTGCTGCTGTGCCCTGCTCTGCTCCACCCGGTGGCTGTTCCACCTCTGCTACTGTGCCCTGCTCTGCTCCACCTGGCGGCAGTTCCACCTCTGCTGATGTGCTCGGCTCTGCTCTGCTCCACCCGGTGGCTGCTCCACCTCTGCTGCTGTGCCCTGCTCTGCTCCACCCGGCGGCTGTTCCACCTCTGCTGCTGTGCTCTGCTCCACCCGGCGGCTGCTCCACCTCTGTTGCTGTGCCCGACTCTGCTCCACCCGGCGGCTGCTCCACCTGTGCTCTGTTGCTTTGCCCTGCTCTGCTTCATCTGCGGCTGTTCCACCTCTGCTGCTGTGCTCTGCTTCACCCGGCGGCTGCTCCACCTCTGCTGCTGTGCCCTCCTCTGCTCCACCCAGTGGCTGTTCCACCTCTGCTGTTGTGCCCTGCTCTGCTCCACCCAGTGGCTGTTCCACCTCTGCTGCTGTGCTCTGCTCCACCCGGCAGCTGCTCCATCTCTGTTGCTGTGCCCGACTCTGCTCCACCCGGCGGCTGCTCCACCTCTGTTGCTTTGCCCTGCTCTGCTCCACCCGGCAGCTGCTCCACCTCTGCTGCTGTGCCCTGCTCTGCTCCACCCGGCAGCTCCTCCACCTCTGCTGCTGTGCCCTGCTCTGCTCAACCCGGCAGCTGCTCCACGTCTGCTGCTGTGCCCTGCTCTGCTCCCACCCGACGGCTGTTCCACCTCTGCTGCTGTGTCCTGCTCGGCTCCACCCGGTGGCTGTTCCACCTTTGATGCTGTGCCCCGCTCTGCTCCATCCAGCGTCGGTTCCACCTCTGCTGCTTTGCCCTCCTCTACTCCACCCGGTGGCTGTTCCACCTGTGCTGCTGTGCCCTGCTCTGCTCCACCTGGTGGCTGTTCCACCTCTGCTGCTTTGCCCTGCTCTGCTCCACCCGGCGGCAGTTCCATCTCTGCTGCTTTGCCCTGCTCTGCTCCACCCGGCGGCTGCTCCACCTCTGCTGCTGTGCCCTCCTCTACTCCACCCGGTGGCTGTTCCACCTGTGCTGCTGTGCCCTGCTCTGCTCCACCTGGTGGCTGTTCCACCTCTGCTGCTGTGCCCTGCTCCACCGGCAGCTGCTCCACCTCTTTGGCTTTGCCCTGCTCTGCTCCTCCCGGCGGCTGCTCCACCTCTGCTGCTGTGCCCTCCTCTGCTCCACCCGGAAAACTGTTCCACCTCTGCAGGTGTGCCCTGCTCTGCTCCACCCGGTGGCTGTTCCACCTGTGCTGCTGTGCCCTGCTCTGCTCCACCCGGCAGCTCCTCCACCTCTGCTGCTGTGCCTGCTCTGCTCCACCCGGCGACTGTTCCACCTCTGCTGGGTGTGCCTGCTCCACCCGGCAGCTGCTCCACCTCTGTTGCTGTGCCTGCTCTGCTCCACCCGGCGGCTGTTCCACCTCTGCTGCTGTGCCCTGCTCTGCTCCACCCGGTAACTGTTCCACCTCTGCTGCCGTGCCCTGCTCTGCTCCACCCCGCAGCTGTTCCCACCTCTGGTACTGGCCCCGCTCTGCTCCACCCGGCGGCTGCTCCACCTCTGCTGCTGTGCCCTGCTCTGCTGTGCCCTGCTCTGCTGCTGTGTGCCTGCTCTGCTGCACCCGGCGGCTGTTCCACCTCTGCTGCTGTGCCCTGCTCCACCCGCAGCTGCTCCACCTCTGTTGCTGTGCCCGGCACTGCTCCACCCGGCTAGAGGCACAATGTCCATCCATTGTGGTTATTTCAATGATGACATCCTGAAATCATCATCAGTCTGCAATTTCATGTCCACTCATGGATATGTTTAGAATGTCTCCATCTCCAACAACAGAAAGAGGCACTTTGATTGATCATGTCTAAGTCAAATCTAAACAATATGACATTTCATCAGAAGTTTTTCCAACATATTTCAGCCCTTAAGCTGATGTCTGTTTAGACTTTTTTTTTTTTTAATCTAGTCCTAATGTTTTTTTTTTTCTGTCAATAATAATTAATAATAATAATAATAATAATCATAATCATAATCATATTTTTTATTTCTACAAAATAAAATGTCTGTACATAAATCCATCCAATTCTATACATTTTTTAAACATTTTATAATGACATGCATTGATGCTTCTGCACTTGATAATATGTTATTATGTTTATTTGAATAAATGTTGTGTTTACAAGTTCTTCCACCTTATTTTAATGACTGTTAAGGCATAGCATGCTTTTCTAAAAAATGATATATTATGTAATAATGACATTTATGTTTTTCTTTTTTTTAATACTGTGAAATTCGACAATATTTGTAGATAGCCAATTGTTGATTTTTTTTTTTTTTTTTTTTTTTTCCCACGTTGTACATATTGGTAGCTAATATGCTTGAACGACATAAATAAATTTTTTATGTCAACAACAAAATGTGTCTACTGCTTTTGTATGAATCTTACATTACATATATAGTTATTTTGAAGGTATTAATATCTCTGTAAATAAACTGCAAAAATAAAAAAAAATAAAATAAACCAAAAAACATTTCTCTAGTCCTTTTCTCAGCATCTTGTATTATGTTAAAGCTTTCTTTGAATATTTATTTAAATATCTCCATTGGCAAACAATTTTTGGCTTTTTAATTTTAATTTCTAACCTATGTATTTCAATATTTTTTTTCCATAACCATGGAAACATGCTTGCAAATACAGTGTTGTTCTCAATGACTTTATGTTCAGTATTGCAAGCCTGATTTCCATGTCAACATTGATTTGTCTGGCATAAACATAATTTTGTCGCCCCGTTCAAAGTTTCAAGGGGGCAGTGTAGAGCTGTTTTATATCATAGCTATACAAGTTTGACA
This sequence comes from Periophthalmus modestus, assembly GCA_019594935.1. Lineage (NCBI taxonomy): Eukaryota > Metazoa > Chordata > Actinopteri > Gobiiformes > Gobiidae > Periophthalmus > Periophthalmus modestus. The sequence goes on along the minus strand of JAIEZT010000699.1, from coordinate 27,692 downwards.
TCTCTGTGTTCAGGTCATCAATGCACACAAATGTTTCATTGGGTCTGGCTCAATTCCACATCACCTATGAGTAATACACATTTTTATGCTTCCAAATTCCCCCTGATTTGTGGATTTGCCACACCCACATTTTACAATTCATCAAACACCTACACATTAATATTTAATTGGACATGGTTCTTAGTTAGTTTAACCAATTGGTTAAAGGTGCAATTAAATACTGCAAAAAACGCAGTTTTTCTTTGCATGCTGGCCACACCCACATTTTATGACTTAGAAAAATCCAAGTGAGTCGCCTCTAATCCCACATGGGCCAAGTTTATTTTGACCAATTTGCAAGTTTTTTGAATGAAAATCCACGGCGTAAAAAAATCCAAATGTGAGAGTTAAAATAAAAAAAAAATGGGGTTCCGCCCACAATGGCCGACTTCCTGTGGGGTTTAGGGTGGGGTCATAATATAATTTTTTACTTGTCTTGACATGTTCTATGGTTCTACCAAATTTCATTTGTCTACAATGGAAAAGGTCTGTCATTGACGTAATGTATTTTGAACTTTGAGGTGGCGCTACTGAGTCATTTTGAAGCATTAATTTTTTTGCACATGAAAATACAAATTTTTTCATCAACCTTGAATTTTGGGTCATAGTTGGATTACTGCAGAGCATCTATTTAGTCGACAACAAAGTCCAGTACTCTGAACTCCATTCATTTCAATGGTACATTTATGACATTACCACGGTAACATAGTTGCAAATAGAAGTATGTTCTCATTGGCTTTTTTGTTCAGTATGGAGATAGGATGTTTTCATATGAAATTTCAAATGTTTTTGACAAAGTAAAATTTTTTGGGTCCTATTCAAAATTTCAAGGGGGCGCTGTGGAGCAATGGATTGTCTCATCTATGTAAACTGTATATCATTACATTCAGATGAACATTGTGACCAAAAATGTATATAATGCCGGTCAGCAGGACACTGCATGTTTGAGTTAGGTGCAATTTAATACTTGAAAAAACACTGTTTTTCTTTGCATGTTGCCCACACCCCACATTTTATGACGTTGAAAAATCCAAGTGAGTCGCCGTTAATCCCACATGGGCCTAGTTCATTTTGTCAAATTTTCAAGTTTGTTGAATGAAAATCCATGGTGTAAAAAATCCAAACGTGACAGTTAAAATTTCAAAAAAAATGGGGTTCCGCCCACAATGGCCGACTTCCTGTCGGGTTTAGGGTGGGGTCATAATATAATTTTTTACTTTGTTCTTGACATGTTCTATGGTTCTACCAAATTTCATTTGTCTACGATGAAAAAGGTCTCTCATTGCCGTAATGTATTTTGAACTTTGAGGTGGCGCTACTGAGTCATTTTGAAATATTGATTTTTTTCCACATCAAAACACAAATTTTTCACCAACCTTGAATTTTGGGTCATAGTTGGATTAGTGCAGAGCATCTATTTAGTCGACAACAAAGTCCAGTACTCTGAACCCCATTCATTTCAATGACACATTTATGACGTTACCACGGTAACATAGTTGCAAATAGAGGTATGTTCTGATTGGCTTTTTTGTTCAGTATGGGGATAGGGATGTCCATGCCAAATTTCAAAATGTTTTGTGAAAAAGTAAAATTTTTTTGGTCCCATTCAAATTTTCAAGGGGGGCGCTGTGGAGCAATATAAATGTTTAAAAAATTTTAATTGTATGTCCATGCATTCAGAACAAGATTTTGAACAAATCGTATATTAATGCCGGGAAATAGAACACTGCATGTTTGAGTTTACGTACGATTTTAGTACTTCAAAAAATGGCTTTTTTTCTTGGCAGGCTGGCCACACCCACAATTTTTATGACTTAGAAAAATCCAAGTGACTCGTCTTTAATCCCACATGGGTCTAGTTCAATTTGACCAATTTGCAAGTTTGTTGAATGAAAATCCATGGCGTAAAAAAATCCAAACGTGAGAGTTAAAACTTGAAAAAAAAATGGGGTTCCGCCCACAATGGCCGACTTCCTGTCGGGTTTAGGTGGGGTCATAATATAATTTTTTACTTGTCTTGACATGTTCTATGATTGTACCAAATTTAATTTATCTACAATGAAAAAGGTCTTCTCATTGCCGTAATGTATTTTGAAACTTTGAGGTGGCGCTACTGAGTCATTTTTGAAACATTAATTTTTTTGCACATCAAAATACACTTTTTTTCACCAACCTTGAATTTTGGGTCATAGTTGGATTAGTGCAGAGCATCTATTTAGTCGACAACAAAGTCCAGTACTCTGAACCCCATTCATTTCAATGAGTCATTTATGACGTTACCACGGTAACATAGTTGGAAATAGAGGTATGTTCTCATTGGCTTTTTTGTTCAGGATGTTTAGCTAGATGTCCATGTCAAATTTCAAATGTTTTTGACAAATTAATTTTTTTGGGTCCCCATTCAAAAGTTCAAGGGGGCGCTGTGGAGCAATGTAATGTCTGACTTATGTAAATTTATATCTATGCACTCAGATCAACATTTTGAACAAAACGTATATTAATGCCGGGAAATAGGATGCTGCATGTCTCAGTTATTCGCAATTTAAAACTTCAAAAAATGCTTTTTTTTCTTTGCAGGCTGGCCACACCCACATTTTAATGACGTAAAAAAAAATCCAAGACAGTGAACTTTAATCCCACATGGGTGTAGTTCATTTTGACCAATTTTCAAGTTTCTAGAATAGAAATCCATTGCGTAAAAAATCCAAACGTGAGAGTTAAAATTTCAAAAAAATGGGGTTCCGCCCACAATGGCCGACTTCCTGTCGGGTTTAGGGTGGGGTCATAATATAATTTTTCTACTTGTCTTGACATGTTCTATGGTTCCACCAAATTTCATTTGTCTACGATGAAAAAGGTCTCGTCATTGCCGTAATGTATTTTGATTTTTGAGGTGGCGCTATGAGTCAATTTGATATGTGAATTTTTTTTCCACATTAAAATAATACATTTTTCACCAACCTTGAATTTTGGGTCCAATAAAATGGACTTTTTTTTACGTTCAGGGGGTCAAAAATGGCTTCATATTTGGCAACCAAAATAAGAATAATAATAATTAAAACTGCAAGCAGTGATAAAGGCCCTCGCCACCCCTTGCGACCGCGGGGTACACGCCACCGCAACGAGCTGGTCTCTCTTCCTTCAACTTTTCCATCCAACAAACATCACTTCCAATGTCATTGTATCTGACACAGACATTGTAACTGTAGGTTAATAGGTAAAAACATGTAAGGTGCACATTTGATGATACTTTTGTATGGAGGTCATAATGCACAGTGTTAGAGATCCGTCTGCAGTTATTACTACTATAGTGACGCTGAAGTGCAGTAAGAACATGCCTTCTTTCTATTAGAGCCATGCAGTGAAGGCAAGCAATGAAAGTTGTGCTTGGTGAATAAAATGTGAAGTTAGTGTTCCAAATTTGTAATGAAATTGTTCCACATTCTATCATAAGAGTGTTGTTCACTTGTATTTTGCCAAGTAGCTCCTACTTGGCAAAATACTGATGGTGGCGCTGTTCAGTTAAATACTTCCCATCATCTGTCCTGTGTCCCTTTGTCCTCCCTCTGACCACACACGGCTGTCCTCTGTCCCTTTGTCCTCCCTCTGAGCACACATGTCTGTCCTCTGTCCCTTTGTCCTCCCTCTCACCACACATGGCTGTCCTCTGTCTGTCCTCTGTCCCTTTGTCCCCTCCCTCTGACCACACATGGCTGTCCTCTGTCTGTCCTCTGTCCCTTTGTCCTCCCTCTGACCACACATGGCTGTCCTCTGTCTGTCCTCTGTCCCTTTGTCCTCCCTCTGACCACACATGGTTTGTCCTCTGTGTCCCTGTGTCCTCCCTCTGACCACACATGTCTGTCCTCTGTCCCTTTGTCCCTTTGTCCTCCGTCTGACCACACATGGCTGTCCTCTGTCCTTTTGTCCTCCCTCTGACCACACATGTCTGTCCTCTGTCCCTTTGTCCTCCCTCTGACCACACATGTCTGTCCTCTGTCCCTTTGTCCTCCCTCTGACCACACATGTCTGTCCTCTGTCCCTTTGTCCCTTTGTCCTCCCTCTGACCACACATGTCTGTCCTCTGTCCCTTTGTCCTCCCTCTGACCACACATCTGTCCTCTGTCCTTTTGTCCTCCCTCTGACCACACATGTCTGTCCTCTGTCCCTTTGTCCTCCCTCTGACCACACATGTCTGTCCTCTGTCCCTTTGTCCTCCCTCTGACCCACACATGGCTGTCCTCTGTCTGTCCTCTGTCCCTTTGTCCTCCCTCTGACCACAAATGTCTTTCCTCTGTCCCTTTGTCCTCCCTCTGACCACACATGTCTGCCCTCTCTCCCTTTGTCCTCCCTCTGACCACACATGTCTGTCCTCTGTCCCTTTGTCCTCCCTCTCACCACACATGGCTGTCCTCTGTCTGTCCTCTGTCCCTTTGTCCTCCCTCTGACCACACATGTCTGTCCTCTGTCCCTTTGTCCTCCCTCTGACCACACATGTCTGTCGTCTGTCCCTTTGTCCTCCCTCTGACCACACATGTCTGTCCTCTGTCCCTTTGTCCTCCCTCTGACCACACATGTCTGTCCTCTGTCCCTTTGTCCCTCCCTCTGACCACACATGTCTGTCCTCTGTCCCTTTGTCCTCCCTCTCACCACACATGGCTGTCCTCTGTCCCTTTGTCCTCCCTCTGACCACACATGTCTGTCCTCTGTCCCTTTGTCCTCCCTCTGACCACACATGTCTGTCCTCTGTCCCTTTGTCCTCCCTCTCACCACACACATGTCTGTCCTCTGTCCCTTTTGTCCTCCCTCTGACCACACATGTCTGTCCTCTGTCCCTTTGTCCTCCCTCTGACCACACATGTCTGTCCTCTGTCCCTTTGTCCTCCCTCTCACCACACATGGCTGTGTCCTCTGTCTGTCCTCTGTCCCTTTGTCCTCCCTCTGACCACACATGTCTGTGTCCTCTGTCCCCTTTGTCCTCCCTCTGACCACACATGTCTGTCGTCTGTCACTTTTGTCCTCCCTCTGACCACACATGTCTGTCCTCTGTCCCTTTGTCCTCCCTCTGACCACACATGTCTGTCCTCTGTCCCTTTGTCCTCCCTCTGACCACACATGTCTGTCCTCTGTCCCTTTGTCCTCCCTCTCACCACACATGGCTGTCCTCTGTCCCTTTGTCTGTGTCCTCCCTCTGACCACACATGTCTGTCCTCTGTCCCTTTGTCCTCCCTCTGACCACACATGTCTGCCCTCTCTCCCTTTGTCCACCCTATGACCACACATGTCTGTCCTCTGTCCCTTTGTCCTCCCTCTGACCACACATGTCTGTCCTCTGTCCCTTTGTCCTCCCTCTGACCACACATGGCTGTCCTCTGTCCCTTTGTCCTCCCTCTGACCACACATGTCTGTCCTCTGTCCCTTTGTCCTCCCTCTGACTACACATGTCTGTCCTCTGTCCCTTTGTCCTCCCTCTGACCACACATGTCTGTCCTCTGTCCCCTTTGTCCTCCCTCTGACCACACACATGTCTGTCCTCTGTCCCTTTGTCCACCCTATGACCACACATGTCTGTCCTCTGTCCCTTTGTCCTCCCTCTGACCACACATGTCTGTCCTCTGTCCCTTTGTCCTCCCTCTGACCACACATGTCTGTCCTCTGTCCCTTTGTCCTCCCTCTGACCACACATGTCTGTCCTCTGTCCCTTTGTCCACCCTCTGACCACACATGTCTGTCCTCTGTCCCTTTTGTCCTCCCTCTGACCAGAAATGGCTGTCCTCTGTCCCTTTGTCCTCCCTCTGACACACACATGTCTGTCCTCTGTCCCTTTGTCCTCCCTCTGACCACACATGTCCTCTGTCCCTTTGTCTCCCTCTGACCACACATGTCCTCCCCTTTGTCCTCCCTCTGACCACACATGTCTGTCCTCTGTCCCTTTGTCCTCCCTCTGACCACACATGGCTGTCCTCTGTCCCTTTGTCCCCCTTCTGACCACACTTTGTCCTCTGTCCCTTTGTCCTCCCTCTCTGACCACACATGTCTGTCCTCTGTCCCTTTGTCCTCCCTCTGACCACACATGTCTGTCCTCTGTCCCTTTGTCCTCCCTCTGACCACACATGTCTGTCCTCTGTCCCTTTGTCCTCCCTCTGACCACACATGTCTGTCCTCTGTCCCTTTGTCCTCCCTCTGACCACACATGTCTGTCCTCTGTCCCTTTGTCCTCCCTCTGACCACACATGTCTGTCCTCTGTCCCTTTGTCCTCCCTCTGACCACACATGTCTGTCCTCTGTCCCTTTGTCCTCCCTCTCCACACACACATGGCTGTCCTCCCTCTGTCCCTTTGTCCTCTCCTTTGTCCTGACCACCACACATGGCTGTCCTCTGTCTGTCCTCTGTCCCTTTGTCCTCCCTCTGACCACACATGGTCTGTGCTCTGTCCCTGTGTCCTCCCTCTGACCACACATGTCTGTCTTCTGTCCCTTTGTCCTCCCTCTGACCACTTCATGTCTGTCGTCTGTCCCTTTGTCCTCCCTCTGACCACACATGTGTCTGTCCTCTGTCCCTTTGTCCTCCCTCTGACCACACATGTCTGTCCTCTGTCCCTTTGTCACTCCCTCTGACCACACATGTCTGTCCTCTGTCCCTTTGTCCTCCCTCTGACCACACATGTCTGTCCTCTGTCCTTTTGTCCTCCCTCTGACCACACACATGTCTGTCCTCTGTCCCTTTGTCCTCCCTCTGACCACACATGTCTGTCTGTCCCTTTGTTCCTCCACACATGTCCTGTCCTTTGTTCTCCCCCTCTGACCACACATGTCTGTCCTCTGTCCCTTTGTCCTCCCTCTGACCACACATGGCTGTCCTCTGTCCTTTTGTCCTCCCTCTGACTACACATGTCTGTCCTCTGTCCCTTTGTTCTCCCTCTGACCACACATGCCTGTCCTCTGTCCCTTTGTCCTCCTTCTGACCACACATGTCTGTCGTCTGTCCCTTTGTCCCTCCCTCTGACCACACATGTCTGTCCTCTGTCCCTTTGTCCTCCCTCTGACCACACATGTCTGTCCCTCTGTCCCTTTGTTCTCCCCCTCTGACCACACATGTCTGTCCTCTGTCCCTTTGTCCTCCCTCTGACCAGACATGGCTGTCCTCTGTCCTTTTGTCCTCCCTCTGACTACACATGTCTGTCCTCTGTCCCTTTGTCCTCCCTCTGACCACACATGTCTGTCCTCTGTCCCTTTGTCCTCCCTCTGACCACACATGTCTGTCCTCTGTCCCTTTGTCCTCCCTCTCACCACACATGTCTGTCCTCTATCCCTTTTGCCGCCCTCTGACCAGAAATGGCTGTCCTCTGTCCCTTTGTCCTCCCTCTGAGCACACATGAATAATTAAAAAAAAAAGAAGAAGACACAGATTAAAAAATACATTTAAAAAGTAAGTTTTGGGAAATGTATTCCCTGTGTGTACAATGTCCCTACATTCAGAGTGAATGGTTTTGTAATAATGATGTAAACACAGGCATGTAATGTGAAACAATGAGATGTTTGTTTGTACAGGTTCTACCGCAGCAAAGTAATAATATTAATGTTATATGCATTGTAAATGTCATACAAATGATAAGTTTATAGTGATATTTTTGGGGTATGGCGCTAATTAGTACAAAAGTAATGATTAAATGCTGCAACTTGTGCTTTGAAAAGTGTCTTTTTGTAATTAAGGCCATGTTTATAGTTAAAAGTGAGCAATTAGACTTTAAACAAAGTCGTGTCCAGTGAAGATGCCTTCTATGTAATGTATATTTTTTTGTATTTTATGTTGTGGTCCTTTTTGTTAAAGGGAAGATTGTGCTTCTTACATAAAAGTGAATGCCACAGTAGAGACAGGTGGAGAAATGTAAAATGTGAACAGGAATGAGCAGAACCCAGGACCTTGTTGGACAAGGCCTTGTGCTTTAGTGAAGCTCAGTGAAGACTTCACTGAATGTGACTGTTTAGAGATGTGTATAAAAGAACACACTGAAATTAGTTTAAAGTGAAACTGCCCTTTGTATTGTCTCTCGTAGTACTGACAGAGATGATGAGTTGGGCCTCTCATATGTTAAATTCTGGGGCCTGTTCCCTCTGAGTCCAGAGCCACAACAACACATCAGCATGTTTTACATATGTATGCAGCTGAAGCTCACCGCGAGAACATGAAAAACTACTATTTTATAAGTATTAGGAGTATGTTAGTTTAACTATGTCTTATTGGCTTCAGTAGCTTAGAGTCTTCAAATTTATTTAATAGTAGTAGTAGTTTAGTAGGTGCAGTCTACAGACGAACATGATGACCCAGTCACTGCTATGAGGCTGTGGTAGAACATATATTTTTAATGCTTGTATTGGCCTCATAATGATCAGAGACAGCATTTTGGATACAGATTTAATAATTTGTGCATTAATTATGGCACAACAAGGTGAGCAAATGTCTGTCCTCTGTCCCAACTTTCACATAACATCCTCTGCAACTCAGAAACACACATTAGTGGCCTAAATCACATTAATCGTATAAAGAGAGATTAGAATCATGATTAACAAAAGTAGTGATTTCATGCATATATTGAATCACATAATAAATGCTGATTACGTTACCTTTAATGATTCACAGTGAGATAACATGATTGAAAATATATATTGAATCCATCAGTATATATGTAGAATATAGATGATTATTATACGAGTAAAGAAGTGGAAGGAGAGCTTGTTCTCAAAGATGTGTTCAAGTATTCAAGTAGAGCAGATTCAGACACTTCAGAGTCAGAGTTTAACTCAACACTTTTGTGTGTGTTTAATTCAAATGACTGTGTATTTGTAAAATCAAAGTAAAAGTTTCCCCTTAGGCCTGAATGGGATCATTGATTGACCAAGAAAAAGTTAGATAAGCAACATTCATAGTTAATGTTGTTCATGCTAAGCACTGCTCCTGCTCCTGTGTTCAGTTCAGGAAACAATGACATTTACATTTGTGGGAGGGTCCTCAGTGTGGAAACTAAGTAATGACACCTACATATTGCTAAATTAGTAGATGTTTTGGGGAATGTCCTTTCTAAGAGTATTTAAACATGTACTTGTAATTCAGTATAATGTGTGTACATTTAAAGCAATGTGTAACATTATAAATGACGGGGTTTGTTACAGACTTGTCTTACACTTCTGTTGTCTCAGTCCATGTGTGTCTCACCTCTGTCTGTGTGAAACACAACTGCACTGGTGCATTGGTCAGAGCTTTGAGAATATGTACATATATATGTGAACATCTGAATACAGGTTTAATAAATGAAGTATTGTACAAAAGGTCTATGTAAAATGGTAATAAGCGAATGTTTCATACATATTTGGCAGTAGTACTTGTACTTCAGTACGTTTTAGCCATGACATTTTTTCAGGAGTACAATTCTGCAGTACCTTTCCATCATTGTGACTTACCTGTAATCATTTCAAATGTTAAATATTCTACAGTTTGTACATTTTCAGTGAAGAGTGTTGTGGTTTCTCTTCTGTGATTGGCAGATATTTCTAAGGAGTGTTCATTTATCAGTTTGGAAATGGCATAGTCTGTAAGCTGCATAATTCTATGGGAATTAAAACCATATTTTATCCATACAAATTTATATAATGTAATGTGGAAGATTAGAAGCGAAGGAAAAAAACATTTGTATGAAAGCACAGGGAGCAAGTGTGAAATCATCTGTGCTATAAACTCACCCAAAATGAAAATGTGCATGTATTGAATTGTATTTTATGGCTGAAAAGTGATGTACTAGGGAATTAAAGAAAAGTACATTTGTCAGAGGAATTAAATTTGACACAAAGGAGTCAGATATTATAATGAGAAGATATTTAGTATAAGTATAAATTTGTCATAAAGAACAAGTGACTTTGTTCTGATATGTATTTTTTCTTCTATGTCAGTTTTGTTTTTTTTGTTGTTTTTTGTTATAGTTGCATTTGATACATTTATGATGATGTCTGTACAGTGCAAAACAGAAGTGCTGACATTAAATGGTCAGTGAGAATGACTTGGGGTTGGGGTTCGAGTTGTGACGGGGCTGTTTGACTTGTACTATTCATATGTATAATCAGAGTCATTACAGCCGAGAGTTTGGCCCCACAGCCATCAGCAGAGAACACAATAACACATCAGCCTTGTTTCCATGTGAAAGCAGGTCAAGAAGTATCTAACAAGCTCATCTCCAAAGAGGCTGAGACTGGATTTGATTTGAGTAGTTATATTATATTATAAATTACAGGTTTGTAATATACTGTAAGTTTGTGTTTAGTCTTTAATGTAAGCAGTTTATTAAAGGTAAGATGACATAGTATTTAATTAATGTGATCATTTTAATTACAGTGGTTTCGATGTAAATCTGTGTACATTATTTCATGTTTATCCTAACCCAAGTCCATTTTATGCTGATCCTAAGGTATGTCCATGTTTATATAAAGGTTCTTTGTGAACATGAAAATGGTGAGAGCAGTAGTGTTTAAACGGAGATAAAAGTGTGTTTGTAGCAGGAGAAGTTCAGAACTGAAGGGCAAAGTCGTGTGTCTTTATGAAGTATGTAGGTGTTGTCATGGTGTTTATCTTAATATTAGTCATTATAAGCTTTTATTTGTGTTGTTATGTAAGCTCATGATGCAAACATTTGTTTTTAAAAAGGGCAGTTGTAAAAGATAATATTAATGACACAAATGTTTTTAAGGGCCATATTATGAAAGTTGGCATGTTATAAAAGGTTCAGTTCAATTAGTAAAACAGAACTGTTAACATGTATAATACATTTGGCTATAAAGTATTTGTAGTTTGTCAGATGAAAAGGAAAAAATAATAATAAGGCAAAGGTGGAACTAGCAGGTAAAATGTGAAGGCACACCTCAAAAAAATGGGCTGGGTTATGCATGAGGAGAAGGGGGCTGGGGTATGTTCCAGGGGGTAGGTACCTGGGAAGGAGAGGTTAAAAGACAGGTGTCAAACCGAGATTTTGTAGTCTTTGTTTGGTCTCCAGACACAAGACTCCCCATTCTGCGAGGAAGATTACTTTCTCTAAGTTTGGTTACTTCACTTGGACTTTTTACTTTCCCACTCTACGAGGAGGATTACTTTCTCTTAGTTTGGACTACTTTGATTTTTTAATTTTTTTTTTTGTTTTTTTTTGCGACGACTATCAAGTCACAGCTTCTTTTGAGTGCATCAAGGTATGTGAAGTATTTTGAATTATATAGAGTTACAATGTCTTTAGTATGTGTAAACTGTGTTATGTTTGTAATGGTGTACTATTACAACTGTCAGTCAACTGTAATACTTGAAAATGAGCCATAGTTATGTTTTGGGCAAGTGCATGTAATCTGATCAGAAAATAAACAACACCTAACCTCCTAGGTGTTTAGAGTTTGTTTTGACATTATAATGTTGATCATGTACTAATTTTGTATTTTAAAGCATTTACAAAGATTTATGTTTGTTTTTTGTTTCAGGTGTTTTGAACAGGGGCTCCTGAGGTTTTCTGTTCGAAGCACAGAGTTTCGTGATGGCTCCTATGTTTGGTATGGCTTTATTTTTGTATTATATTATTGTTGGTTGTGTTGTTTTATATGAGCAGTTTAATTACAAGTAGTAGAGATGAAATTAAGAATACATTGTCTTTGTATCCTTACAGCGGCGATAGGGACAGGTTGGCGTCCTGCTGCACGACGCTGGCCACGGTCTCCTTTCACCGGCAAACAGCTGAGAGTCTGCTTTCCACCAGAATCCCCGAACAAGGAGGTATGTCCAATTTACTTTTTAAAGTTTATAGTGTGTAGTTTTAAGGTTATTTTAGTCTGTCAGGAAGGTGTGTAAATGTAGTGCAGGCAGCCTATTCATATTAAATGTGCCCATTAACCAGGCCTCAGCCAGCATCGTCATCTCCATTAGCATATGAACTGGCATGAGAGAGCTGGATAATGTTGTTTTGGAAGTGGTTTAGAAAGAAAGCATGGTTTTTGTTTCACATTTTATCAGCAGATGCAAAGACATTGTACATTAATTGTTATAAAACAAATCATGAATAGATTATCAGTAAATTGTTAAGTAAAATGGAAAAAAAAGTCTTAATATTACACACTTCAGTGTTTAATAAATGCTGTTTTTCTTTTGCAGTTGGTCCTGGTGATCGGGGATTCCCATCTCAGATCCTTCGTGGAGAGAGATGTGTGCATCCGAGGAGATGGTTCCGTCAGCTTTGCCTTCATCTGCAGTCCTGGAGGCACCGCGGAATCCATCCACCTTGACGTCCAGAATTCCACTGTCGACCAACGCGTGTCAAAATGCGTGGTGCTGGCTACGGGCAACGACTCTTCAACCAGGGGCCAGACAGTGGAGCGGGCACAGAAGAACTTCCAGAATCTTCTGTCTACTGTGAAACGTCTTTGTCCAAAGGTATGCACTCCTGTCATATTTGTTATCACCAAAACACACTGTCACCTCAAATAGTTTGTGGACTAAAGTTTTGTATTTTTGTAGACATGTGTGGTGGACTTTCCTGCTCGTCACGGGGTCAGTGAGACCTGGCAGAACCTCTTTCGTGAAGCATACAAGGCGGCAGCAGAGGCAGAAGGTAAGACACAGTACATGTGCTTGAGTGAAAGTCAAATATGGAAGAGTATATTATAAAGTGTATTATGTATTTTTGTAGGGCTGCAGTATGTCTCCTGTGTGGACCGCTTCCCTATGAAGAACCTCCGTTTGTGGGCTAAGGATGGTGTAAGTAATACAAATACTTTTTGGTGTGTTGACATAATGTACATGTGTGACAGAGCAGTGTAATAATTCAAGTTATTTTGTCTATGCAGATTCACCTGAGTGTACCTGACGGCATGGAGATCTTGTCTGACCTGATCTGTAAGGCCATCAGGGATCTGTCTGAGAGCACCGTGGATTCTGCCCACCCAAGCCCCAAGACACCTGCCGCCCCGTGTGTGAAGCCCCTGCCGAAGACCCCAGATGTGGTTGTGAGCTGTCGCACATCCAGAGCAGTCCATGTCTCATCTACTACTCCAGAGACGGACTCCGAGGGCTGGGAAGGAGTTAGAAAGGTAAAAAAAGTAAAAAAATAAAATATATGCTGTGTTATATATGTTGTGGCCAATTCCTTATGTGAAGGTGCTAATTGACTTTATATTTTCAGAAGGGTCAACAGTCCACTGCCACCAGCACAAGAAATGTTCCCCGGAGACAGGTTAGAAAAATCTTAACATCATTTATCAATTCATCAATTAATATTAGGTTTCAAAATCCTCACTAAAACTATATTTTTCCAGGTCACCAGTCTGTCTGCTATTCCCGTGTCGGCTGGCCGCTTTGCTGTGTGTGTCTGCACCACAGAAGACTCCTGCCGCCCCCAACAACCCAACTACCCTGGCAACAAAGAAGGTAAAACAAACAAATGTTCTTATTGCTTACGTTTGTGAATGTAAAACATAAATGTGTAGATTAAATATAGTTTTTGTTTGTGAATCTAAAACATCAATGTGTTATTTCAATATAGGTGAGTCAAGCAAGGGCTGCCGTGCCGAGCAGAAGTCAGCCAAAGAGAGAGGTATGTCACAAGAACATTTTATATGTGCTTTTGAAAATGAAATCGAAAAGTGTTTGATAATAACTACCAATATCTATGTTTTTAGGTGAAGGATGCAGCCACAGTTGAGGAAGTGAGCTCAACATCAAGCTGGCAACCTCGAGTTGTGCTGAAGAAGGTTAGATATAAATATTGACTTCATATTTGGATATAAAATACAGAATAGAAGATGTTCAGATTTGTCTAACTGGTATTTGTTTTTTTTTAGCTGAAGACAACAGCTATCAACACAGCACCCACAGAAGATCAGCAGGTATGTTATTCATTTCCAAACATGTCTGTGGGTGGGTTGTGTGTGGATATATCTAAATGTGACATCTTCTGCTTTAGGTGCAGACTGATGATGTGTCTGTGTCACCACCTCCATCCACCAGCACAGAGCCTGAAGTGGTCGTGGAAGTGGTATGTTCAGGCAGAAAGTTTTATATCAAAGCATGTATTATGTGATTGGGTTATTTCATAACAATATCTATTGTGTCTGCAGGTGGAGCCTGATGTGAAAAGAGCCCGGAGGACCTCCAGTCCAGTTCACAGAGAAGAACATGTGCAGGTGTGTTAATAAAGTGCCTATTAAAGAAAAGGACATGCAATATAATAGTGATGAAACATTATGTTATGTAATCTGTATGCACTGATGTGCTTCTGAGAGAGAATGCTACGTGTGTGCTGCTGAGTGTGGATGACAGACTTCTTGAAAATGAACTGAAAAAGTGTTGGAGAATAAATAACTATAACTATATGCATGTTTTTTTTAGGTGAAAGATGCAGCAAGAGTTGGGGTGACTGCAAGCTCAACATCAGCTGTCAACCTGGAGTTGTGCTGAAAAAGGTTTGATAAAAATATGTACTTAATATTTGGATAGAAAATACATAATAAAGCAAGCATTATGTGATCAGGTCATGTTCATAACACTATCTATTGTGTGTGCAGGTGGAGGCTGATGTGAAGCGACCCAGGAACACCTCCAGTCCTGTTCACAGAGAAGCAGATGTGCAGGTGTGTAAATAAAGTGCTAATACAAACAAAATGGCATGCAATATAATAGTGATTAAACATTATTGTGTAATAATGTCTGTATGTGTATGTATGTAAGCTGTGTGTGTGTCAGAGTGTGAATGCTACATTTGTGCTGCTGAGTGTGTATGAGTGTCTTTTGTAATAGAAACTGTTTGCAATTAAATGGTAATAACATTGTTGTATTTTTTAGGTACCAATGAAGAAGGTCTGCCGTGGAAAGCAAGTCCCTGTCGTCAGACTGCAGCGGCTGTCACTGGACAGGACTGGACTTTGCAAAGCAAAGGTGGCCAAGGATTCCTGCCATGAAAAACAAGCATCTGTCCAACAGCAGCCTCTGCAGCATGAAGACAGCAAAGCTAAGTCTCCTCACTTTCATAATATTGTTGGGTCATTTCATCAAGGTCACACAATATTTAAGAGAGAAAGTAGTAGAGGAAGGCAGTGCATGGCTATTGCTTTGGCTGCAATTGTTAGACACACACACCTGCGGGAGGTGCATAAATGGTCTCAGGCAGATCTAAACATGACTTTATTGGAAGGTGATCATCTGTACAGAATGAAGAAGCGTGGTATTGCTAAGGGTCACTCTTATTTGGGATCTTTTGATTTTAAAAAGAGAGAGAAGTTGTTTGGCAAGACGTTTTGTTTGGACATTAAGAGTGTTATGGGACGTCTGCTTTCCGTCACCATCCCTTTCGAAAAAGCATGTTTACATGTTAATTTGAAGACTGCTCTGAGAAAACATCTTGCTACTGATGATAACGCTTGTCTCTTCACCATGTCAGGCACTACATTGGCTATTATTGCTAAAAATGGCATGTATGCTATTGTGGACTCCCATGCACGCAGTAAATCTGGGATGGTAGATGGTAATGGTTCAAGTGTTGTTGTGTTTTTTGAAGAACATGAGTGAAGTGTACAACCACATAATCCAACTTGCACAGGATTTAGTGTGCCAAATGTTCAGTTTGAGCTTAATAGGGTGACAGTGCATGTGAAAGGTGAGAGTGAATGTGGTGTGTCTGCTGAGCCTGTAGCTGTTTAGGTGTGTTTCTGAGAGTGAATGTGAAAGTGTGTCTGCTGAGCCTGCTGATGTGTGTGTTTCTGAGAGTGAATGTGAAAGTGTGTCTGCTGAGCCTGTAGCTGTTAAGAGTGTTTTCTGAGAGTGAATGTGAAAGTGTGTCTGCTGAGCCTGAGCTGCGATGTGTGTAATTCTGAGAGTGAAGGTGAAGGTGTGTCTGCTGAGCCTGCTGATGTGTGTAATTCTGAGAGTGAAGGTGAAGTCTGTCTACTGAGCCCTGTAGCTGTTAAGAGTGTTTCTGAGAGTGAATGTGATGTGTCTGCTGAGCCTGCTGATGTGTGTTCTTCTGAGAGTGAATGTGAAGTTGTGTCTACTGAGGTTGTAGCTGTTAGGTGGGTTGTTTGAGAGTGAATGTGAAGGTGTGTCTGCTGAGGTTGTAGCTGTTGGGTGTGTTTCTGAGAGTGAATGTGATGTGTCTACTGAGGCTGTAGCTGTGTTGTGTTTTTTTCTGAGAGTGAATGTGAAGGTGTGTCTGCTGAGGTTGTAGCTGTTGGGTGTGTTTCTGAGAGTGAATGTGATGTGTCTATGAGGCTGTAGCTGTTGGGTGGTTTCTGAGAGTGAATGTGATGTGTCTACTGAGGCTGTAGCTGTTGGGTGTGTGTCTTTCTGAGAGTGAATGTGATGTGTCTGCTGAGGTTGTAGCTGTTGGGTGTGTTTCTGAGAGTGAATGTGATGTGTCTACTGAGAGGCTGTAGCTGTTGGGTGTGTTTCTGAGAGTGAATGTGATGTGTGTCTGCTGAGGTTGTAGCTGTTGGGTGTGTTTCTGAGAGTGAATGTGATGTGTCTGCTGAGACTGCTGCTGTTGGGTGTGTTTCTGAGAGTGAATGTGATGTGCCTGCTGAGGCTGCAGCTGTGGAGTGTTATTCTGAGAGTGAATGTGGTGGTGTGTGCACAGAAAGCAATCCAGGGTGAGTTAAAAAGTGGATCTCCTATTGTTCAAGGCAACCATATTGTGAAGAAAGCCAAAATTGTATGATGTAAATGACATTACATTTGTTGGTAGTGAGGAAAACACTTTGCAGTTTAATCCTCTGTCAGAAAATGTGTGCAAGGCAGTTTGCAGATTTCTTCAGTGTTGAATTTGAAACTTGCAACGTTAAAGACTCTTTATGCTTTGGTGATGCTGGGGTGCCATGTCATAATGAAAGCATTGTTGCCGATGGTAACTGTTTATCTTCCGTGCCGTTTCTCAAGCCATAAGTGGGACACAGAAACACCATAGAAGAATCAGATTGAATGCAGTGAAGCACTTACAAAATAATGCTGAAAAATATCACTGCCTTTTGAATCAAGAACATCAGCATTTGACTGTGGCAGAGTACATCAAAACAGCAAAAGATGTCTTATGTCAACACCTGGGCAACGCAAGCTGAAATTCAATCCACAGCTGATTTCATTGGAGTTGATATTTATACCTTTCTATCAAGGCAATGGTTAACATTCAACACTGAAAAACAACTTTCTGCTGAAGGCATCTACCTACAGAATCATGGAGCTCATTATGAAAAACACTGTCGTGTGTGTTAAACAAGGCCAACAAAATGATTGTTATAAATTGTGTACATTGTGTGAGCCCCAGGGACATATCACCAAGATCAAGACATGCAAACGAAGGTGTCTTCAGTTCATTCCTGATACTATTGGCACATCACATGATAATAAAACCCCCCTATTTTGTCAAAGTATTTAAGGAAAAAGAAGGCACAGAAGACCAGAGAATATAAAATGGTCAAATATCACAAAGAGGAGGACTATCGATTAAAAGCAATTGAAAGTGGTGTGGAGAAATACAAAACAAAACCTGGAATATAAAGAGAAATTGAAAAGCGCGCGCAGTTCGAACAAATACAGAAGTGACCTGAAAACATCAAGAGAAAGTGAAAGCATCCAGCAAGGACAATACACAAATGAAGTGACCTGGAACATCAACAGAAAAAAGAAGGCATCCAGCAAGGAAAAATACACAACTGACCTGGAACATCAAGAGAAAGTGAAAGCATACAGCAAGGAAAAATACACAACTGACCTGGAACATCAAGAGAA
The DNA here is from genome assembly GCA_019594935.1 of Periophthalmus modestus. Taxonomy (NCBI): domain Eukaryota; kingdom Metazoa; phylum Chordata; class Actinopteri; order Gobiiformes; family Gobiidae; genus Periophthalmus; species Periophthalmus modestus. The sequence continues at coordinate 9,865 of JAIEZT010000699.1, read as the reverse complement.
AGTGAAAGCATACAGCAAGGAGAAATACACAACTGACGTGGAACATCAAGAGAACGTCAAAGCATACAGCAAGGAGAAATACACAACTGACATGGAACATCAAGAGAAAGTGAAAGCATACAGTTGTGAGAAGTACAGAAAAGATTTGATACACCAAAATAAAGTCAAATCTGAAAGTGTCAAAAATTATAACGCGAATCCTGATCTTCGGCAAAAATTAAAACAAATAATAAAGCCAAATACCACAAAGACAGTGCTTTTAGACATAAAGTCCTGGCTAAAAAACAATTCAAGAGAAATCAAGATAAAGCGCTAACTGATCAGATAAATTTTGTAATGAACGGAGTTTTTTAAAGAAAGCAAATGATGGACCTGAATTGTTTGCTGCGTATGTTTTCGATCCATGTTTAAAGCAGCTGTAGTTCCGTACAAACAAAAGAACTACAAAAACAAAGCTGCTCAATTAACGGCGGAAAGATGTGTCTCAGATGACTATTTGCATGAATGTTCTTCTGAGTGCAATACACCATGTCCATTACAAGAATCAAGAGGTGAGCTTTGATGTGCAAGGTTTGTCATTCAAAGATCAGAAGAGGTGTAACCCCAGCAGAATGGTGGGGAAAACAACTTGCAACTGGATTCAGTTCCTCTCGAGCTATCTTGTTTGAATCATCTGGAAAAACATTTGATTTCTTTAAACATTCCATTTATGAAAGTGTTAGCTTTACCAAAGGGTGGTCAAAATGGATGCCACGGACCGATTTTTTGCATCCCTTCTTCAGTCAATCACACTTGTTCTGCTTTGCCTCGTTCAAATCTGGAAGGTTGTCTGTTACGTGTTAAATTAAAGCGCAAGCTGTCTTACAAAGGACATTATGAATATCACTTTGTGGACACAAATCACCTGAAAGAAGCACTTAAATATTTAAAGGAAACAATAAATATTATCAAGACATAGAAATAAATGAAGAATGGGTGAATGAGTTTGCTAAGGAAGAAGAAAACCAAGCACAAGACGACTCTAATGTTAATGCACAACAGAACAACTCTCCTGAGGATGCACAAGACAAAACTCAACATGAAGAAGAAAAACATACAGAACAAGTCTCGGACAATAAATCACAAAAAACTGAGTCTCCTGATGAAGAAGATGAAACTCTCCATGACCGGCAGAACCACTGTATTTATCAAGATTCTTGTTCCATGCCAGTTGATGTTGGTCAAGAAACTCTTGATCAGGGTTTTGAAGATATCATTAATCTGGCACCTGCTGAAGAAAACAATCCTGTGCGTATTTTGTCAGATAAAGATAATGAAGCAAAATCTTTTCCGTATTTTTTTCCATCAGGCAACAATACTATCATACGCCCAGACAGCACTACTTAACATTGCCACGATATTTTAATAACAGAATATTGCACGCTGATGGAAGGTTTGCAAAGTGCGTTGAATACATTTTTTTTGCACAATACATGTCAGAAGTTCAACAAGTTATTCAACAAGTATCAGTAGCATCACGCAAAGGACACACCAACCCAGCAGGCCAAAAAGAAATGCTCCACAAACATCGAGTCTTTGCAGGACATCATTAAGACTGATGAAGGATATCGTTTTCTACGGCCAATAAGAGGTACTCCAAGCTTCTGGCAAGGTGCACAAAAAGATTTACTTGCCATGGGGCGGAAATCTGGGAAAAACCAACTTTCTTTTGCAGTTTTTCCTCTGCAGACATGCGCTGGAGAGGACTTTTAAAACAATTTTGAAGCAAGAGGGGAGAACAGAAAACTGCTGAGAGTTTGGAGTATGCTGAAAGGTGTGAACTGTTGCGTAATCATCCTGTCACTGCAGCACGCATGTTTGACTACAGGTGGCACCTCTTCTTGAATTACGTGTTACTGTCTCCATTGAATCCAATTGGAAAGATTAAAGATTACTTTTATCGTGTAGAATTTCAACAACGTGGATCACCCCATGTACACGCTTATTTTGGATGAGAATGCTCCTGAAAATTGGAAAAAACACTGATGAAGAAGTGGTGCAATTCATCGACAAGTACATCACATGTGAAATACCCACAAAAGATCAGCAATTAGCTGAAACTGTTACCTCCGTGCAGCAACATTCTCAACGTCATCTAAAACATGCAAGAAGAAGAATACAGTTTGCCGTTTCAATTTCCCACGTCCTGTATCTCTACGCACTTTCATCACCAAAAAAGCCAAAAAGACCAAAGTGCCCAAAGTGCCAAGGTGACACTGCAAACAAACAGCCAAGATCAAAATAAAGCCAATGTTGAATGCATATGCTCTCAGAATGAACAGAATTTCATGAAAGAAGAGACTGCAATGAAAATACTGGCAGCTGTTAAAAAAGCACTTCTGGATAAAGACAATCCCGTTACGAGTATTCAGCAGCTGTTTAACAATGTTGGCATTACTCAAGAAGTATGGGAGAAAGCACTTAAATGTGTTGAAAAAACGCACACAAATTGTCCTGCAAAGAGATGTAAATGAAATTGGGATTAATCCATATAATGCATTTCTGTTAAAATGTTGGAATGCCACCAATAGACCTGCAGTACATCGTCGACGTATATGCTTGTATTGTTTATATATTATAGCTATATGTCCAAATCTGAGAGAGAGATGGGACTGTTGTTGAGACAAAACACACCAAGAGGCCACAAAACAGGGAACGCTGATGCCAAAGAAGCTATGAAGAAGATTGGTCAAGCCTACCTCCATAACCGTGATGTGTCTGCACAAGAAGCTGTTTACAGAATCAGTCAAATGCACCTCAAACAATGTTCAAGGAAAGTTGTGTTTATCCCCACAGGTGACACAATTTTCAAAATCACCAAACCACTAAATGAACTGAAAAAAGTCAGGAAACAATGACATTTGGATGACTGGATTTGTGGATCGATATAAGAACAGACCACAGGATGACACTTTTGATAATATGTGTATAGCCACATTTGCTTCAGAATACCGTGTGTTAAGTACATCAGAAAAGAAATCCAAAAATGTGATTAAGTTACAGAATTCATGTGGATATATTTCCAAACGATTCAGAACCAAACCTGCTGTTGTGCGCTATGCACGGTTTTCTGAAACAAAGAATCCTGAGCTATATTACAAAAGTCTCTTACAGCTGTTTTTCCCTTATCGTCATGATAACGACCTGAAACCTTCATCATTTGATTCTTGTGAACAGTTCTACAAAGAAGGCCACCGTGCAGCTTGGCAACCAGGACCGTTTCAGTGATGTCAATTGTGAATTCAAATAGATCTCACTATGACATTGAAACTGAAGATTTGGAGGACATTAAAAATAACCTGGACTCTAATGAAATATTAGAGGATGCTTGGTGCATGCTTTGTCCTGAGCAAGAAGCAGAACGTCTGGAATCAATTGATGAACGTGCACAGAGTAAACCGGATGATGAAGACCCCTTGCCCCAAATTCCAGATTTAGGGATAGCTAACAAAGAAACTGGTCATTTAGAAAAACAACACAATGCAATGACTCGAGCTGAAGGTTTGGAGTTAATTCGATCTTTAAATGATATCCAGCTGTCTATATTTTTCAAAGTACAAAGTGGTGCATACAAAAAGTCAATGGAAATGACCCAGAACCTTTACATGTCTTCATCACTGGTGGTGCTGGTACAGGGAAAAGTCACTTGATTCGGGCCATTCAGTATGAAAGCCAATCGTCTGTTTGCACCAATGCGACGCCACCCAGACAACATGAGTGTTTTAATAACAGCACCCACTGGAATGGCAGCATACAACCTAAATGCATCTACAATTCACAGTGCATTTAGCATTGGAACAGACGTGACGCTTCCCTAATACCATTAGGTGAAGAAAAACTCAACTCTCTCCGTGCTAAATATATATAGACCTTAAGTTAGTAATCATTGATGAAATATCAATGGTTTCCCATAACTGCTCACATACATACATGGACGACTTCGGCAAATCAAGCAAAGAGGTGATGTTTCCCCTTTGGAAATGTCACCCTTATAGCTGTTGGCGATTTCTATCAGTTACCTCTGTTATGGCAAAAGGCTTGTACACAGACAATCTATACTGTGAACTTTTGGTCAAGTTTCAAAATGGCTGAACTGAAAACAATAGTCAGACAGAAGGATACCACATTTGCAGAATTACTTAACCGATTAAGAACACGGTCTAAAGGGACACCCATGCTCCTTTTTTCCCTGAGGACATTCACATTCTACAAAGTCGTGAAACTGGAGAGCAGTCTTCTGCTCTACATATTTAGTTCCCAAACAAATTCACAGGTAAATGAACATAACTTCAACCATCTCAAAGCCACTTGTCCTGACTATCAAACAATTGATGCACAGGACTATCACTACAACAAGAAAACTGGAAAAATGGAAAGCAAAGTCACACCTCACAGTAAAGACAACCTCACTTCTCTGCAGAAACAGCTATTTTTGGGGTGTTCCTGCCAGAGTTATGCTGTGTAAGAACATTGACGTTGAAGATGGATTGGTGAATGGAGTCTGTGGAACTGTACACATATTAGTGAAACAGAACTAAATGGACTTCCTGAAGCTGTGTATGTTCAGTTTGATGACGTCAATGTTGGTACACAGAGACGGAAAAAAATACCCTCCACTGCACCTGCTTTAATAAACTCCACACGGATAGAGCCACAGGAGGAAAGGGCTAACAGCAAAGGGGGGAAAACGACGTCAGTTTCCTCTTGCACTTGCCTGGGCTGTTACAATCCACAAAGTACAGGGCACTGACTGTTGACGATGCTGTGGTGTCTCTAAAGCAAGTGTTTGCCTCAGGACAAGCTTATGTGGCTTTAGTCGTGTAAGAAGTCTAGATGGCCTTATTATCCAGGACTTTGATGAGAAGGCTATTTATTGTAATGACGAGGTAAAACATGCCCTTGGAATCTATGCCACACTTCTTGGACGACAATGTGTCACAAAACAAGCAGTCAGCTGATTGTTAACCTTGGTTTTTGATGAATGTTCAGGGTTTAGTAAAACATGTACCTGATTTGGTGTCATCCACACGCATTTACAGCCTGACTGTATAGCTGTGACAGAAACATGGTTAACATCTCAGTCTGCACTTGACAGTGTTGACATGGAAGGTTACAGTTTTCACAGTCGTCCACGAAGTCTGGCATACGAACACAGCAAGCATCCGGCTCTTACTGCACTCAAAAAGTCAACTTCATGGTGGAGTGGGCATGTACTGCTCCCACAACACAAACTACCACTTTCCTGATGCACCCCAATTTAATCTGGAGTGCTTAATTTACACAATGTAAATCATCAGGTTTTAGTTGCTGTTGTGTATCGTCCACCTTCATATCCATGTCTGTGTTCAAGCAGAATTTGCAAAAAACTGCTAACTGGCTAGAGGCACAAAGTCCGAACATTGTGGTTATGGAGATTTCAATGATGACATCCTGAAATCATCATCAGTCTGCAATTTCATGACCCACTCATGGATATGTTCAGCACGTCACATCTCCAACCTACAGAAAGAGGCACTTTGATTGATCATGTCTATGTGAAATCTCATCAATATGAAATTTCATCAGAAGTTGTTCCAACATATTTCAGGTGATCATCAGGGCATAGCCTGCTCTCTTAAGCTGAAGTGTGTTTAGACTTTTTTTTTCTTCTAATCCAAATGTGGGTTTTTTTTGGTCCTATGAATTGAAACTGTATTTTTCTGCTCATTGGTAAATGTCTTCAATCTTCATTACTTTCTATGTAAAATGTCTGTATGTAACATTTGTTCTGTCAATATTTTATTTTCTACAAAATACAATCTCTGTACATAAAGCCATCCAATTTAATGTTTGTAAAATATTTTTATAGTGACATGCATTGATGCATCTACGCTTGATAATATGTTATTATGTTTATTTGAATAAATGTTGTGTTTACAAGTTGTTCCACCTTATTTAGTGATTGTCAAGGCATAGCATGCTTTTCTAAAATTAATATTATGTAATAATGATATCAATGCTTAAAAAAAAAAAAAATTAACTGTGAAATTTGGCATTCTAAATATATAGCCCACTTTTGTTTATGTTTGTTTGTTTGTTTTTGGCAAAAGTTGTACATATTGGTAGCTAATATGCTTAGGCAGCTTCTCCACTTTGCTGCTGTGCTCTGCTCTGCTCACCCAGTGGCTGTTCACCTCTGCTGCTGTGCCCTGCTCAGCTCCACCCGGAGGCAAGTTCAACCTCTGCCGCTGTGCTCGCCCTCTGCTCCACCGGCGACTGCTCCACCTCTGCTGCTGTGCCCTGCTCTGCTCCACCCGGCAGCTGTTCCACCTCTACTGCTGTGCTTCTGCTTCCATCCGGCGGCTGCTCCACCTCTGCTGCCGTGCTCTGCTCCACCTCTGCTGCTTTGCCCAGCTCTGCTCCACCCGGTGGGCTGTTCCCACTTCTGCTACTGTGCCCCGTGCTCTGCTCCACCTGGCGGCAGTTCCACCTCTGCTGATGTGCCCGGCTCTGCCTCCACCCGGCGGCTGCTCCACCTCTGCTGCTGTGCCCTGCTCTGCTTCCACCCGGCGGCTGTTCCACCTCGTGCTGCTGTGCTCTGCTCCACCCGGCGGCTGCTCCACCTCTGTTGCTGTGCCCTGCTCTGCTCCACCCGGCGGCTGCTCCACCTCTGTTGCTGTGCCCTGCTCTGCTTCACCCGGTGGGCTGCTCCACCCTCTGCTGCTGTGCCCTCTGCTGCTCCACCCAGCGGCTGTTCCACCTCTGCTGTTGTGCCCTGCTCGCTCCACCCAGTGGCTGTTCCACCTCTGCTGCTGTGCCCTGCTCCACCCGGCAGCTGCTCCACTCTTTGCTTTGCCCTGCTCTGCTCCTCCCGGCGGCGGCTCCACCTCTGCTTGCTGTGCCCTCCTCTGCTCCACCCGGCGGCCAGGTTTCCACCTGCTACTGTGCCCTGCTCTGCTCCACCCGGTGGCAGTTCCACTCGCTGCCTTGCCCTGCTCTGCCTCCACCAGGCGGCTGCTCCACCTCTGCTGCTGTGCCCTCCTCTTACTCCACCGGGGCTGTTCCACCTCTGCTGCTGTGCCCTGCTCTGCTCCACCCGGCGGCAGTTCCACCTCTGATGCTGTGCCCTGCTCTGCTCCACCCGGCGGGCTGTTCCACCTCTGCTACTGTGCCCTGCTCTGCTCCACCGGGCGGCTGTTCCACCTCTCTTGCGCTGCCCTGCTCTGCACCCGGGCGGCAGCTGTTCCACCTCTGCTGCTGTGCCTGCTTCACCCGGCAGCTGCTCCACCTCTGCTGCTGTGCCCTGCTCTGCTCCACCCGGCAGCTCCCTCCACCTCTGCTGCTGTGCCCGCTCTGCTCCACCCGCAGCTGCTCCACCTCTGCTGCTGTGCCCTGGCTCTGCTCCACCCGACGGCTGTTCCACCTCTGCTGCTGTGCCCTGCTCGGCTCCACAACGGCTGGCTGTTCCACTTCTGCTACTGGGCCCTGCTCTACTCCACCCGGTGGCTGTTCCACCTGTGCTGCTGTGCCCTGCTCTGCTCAACCCGGTGGCTGTTCCACCTATGCTGCTGTTGCCTGCTCTGCTCCCACCCTGCAGTCCACCTCTGCTGCTTTTGCCCGCTCTGCTCCACCCCGCGGCTGTTCCACCTCTGCTGCTGTGCCCTCTCTACTCCACCGGCGGCTGTTCCACCTCTGCTACTGTGCCCTGCTCTGCTCCACCCGGCGCAGTTCCACCTCTGCTTGCTGTGCCTGCTCTGCTCCACCCGGCGGCAGTGCCCACCTCTGCTGCTGTGCCGACTCTGCGCCAACCCGGCGGCTACTCCACCTCTGCTGACTGTGCCCTGCTCTGCTCACACCCGGCGGCTGTCCACCTCTGTGCTTGCCCTGTCGCTTCACCCTGCGGGCTGTTCCACCTCGCTACTGCGGTGCTCTGCCTTCACCCGGCGGCTGCTCCACCTCTGCTCTGTGCCCCTGCTCTGCACCCGGGCAGCTGCTCCACCTCTGCTGCTGTGCCCTGCTCTGCTCCACCGGCGGCTGTTCCAACTCTGCTGCTGTGCCCTGCTCTGCTCCACCCGGCGGCTGCTCCACCTCTGCTGATGTGCCCGGATCTCTGCTTCCACCCGGCGGCTTGCTCCATCACCTCTGCTGCTGGCCCTGCTCTGCTTCACCCCGGCGGCTGTTCCACTCTGCTGCTGTGCTCTGCTTCACCCGGCGGCTGCTCCACCTCTGCTGCTGTGCCCTCGACTCTGCTCCACCCGGCGGCTGCTCCACCTCTGTTGCTGTGCCCTGCTCTGCTCCATCCATGGCTGTTCCACCTCTGCTGCTGTGCCTCTGCTTCACCCGGCGGCTGCTCCACCTCTGCTGCTGTGCCCCCTCTGCTCCACCCAGTGGCTGCTCCACCTCTGCTGTTGTGCCCTGCTCTGCTCCACCCGGCGGCTGTTCCACCTCTGCTACTGTGCTCTGCTCCACCCGGCAGCTGCTCCATCTCTGTTGCACTGTGCCCGACTCTGCTCCACCCGGCGGTGCTCCACCTCTGGTTGCTGTGCCCTGCTCTGCTCCAACCCGGCGGCTTGTTCCACCTTGCTGCTGTGCACTGCTCTGCTCCACCGGCAGCTCCTCCACCTCTGCTGCTGTGCCCTGCTCTGCTCCACCCGGCAGCTGCTCCACAGTCGCTGCTGTGCCCTGCTCTGCTCCACCCGGCGGCTGTTCCACCTCTGCTGCTGTGCCCCGCTCTGCTCCACCCGGTGGCTGTTCCACCTTTGCTGCTGTGCCCGCGCTCTGCTCCATCCAGCGTCGGTTCCACCTCTGCTGCTTGCCCGGCTCTACTCCACCCGGCGGCTGTTCCACCTGTGCTGCTGTGCCCTGCTCTGCTCCACCTGGTGGCTGTTCCACCTCTGCTGCTTTGCCCCTGCCTGGCTCTGCTCCACCCGGCGCCAGTTCCATCTCTGCTGCTTTGCCCTGCTCTGCTCCACCCGGCGGCTGCTCCACCTCTGCTGCTGTGCCCTCCTCTACTCCACCCGGTGGCTGTTCCACCTGTGCTGCTGTGCCCTGCTCTGCTCCACCTGGTGGCTGTTCCACCTCTGCTGCTGTGCCCTCTGCTCCACCCGGCAGCTGCTCCACCTCTTTTGCTTTGCCCGCTCTGCTCCTCCCGGCGGCTGCTCCACCCTCTGCTGCTGTGCCCTCCTCTGCTCCAACCCGGCAACTGTTCCACCTCTGCAGGTGTGCCCTGCTCTGCTCCACCCGGTGGCTGTTCCACCTCTGCTGCTGTGCCCTGCTCTGCTCCACCCGGCAGCTCCTCCACCATCTGCTGCTGTGCCCTGCTCTGCTCCACCGGCGACTGTCCACCTCTGACTGGTGTGCCCTGCTCCACCCGGCAGCTGCTCACCTCTGTTGCTGGGCCTGGCTCTGCTCCACCGGCGGCTGTTCCACCTTCTGCTGCTGTGCCCTGCTCTTCTCCACCCCGGTAACTGTTCCACCTGCTGCCGTGCCCTGCTCTGCTCCACCCCCGCAGTGTTTCCACCTCTGGTACTGGGCCCCCCGCTCTGCTCCACCCGGCGGCTGCTCCCACCTCTGATGCTGTGCCTGCTCTGCTGTGCCCTGCTCTGCTGTGCCCTGCTCTGCTGCACCCGGCGGCTGTTCCACTCTGCTGCTTGTGCCCTAGCTCCACCCGCAAGCTGCTTCCACCTCTGTGCTGCTGTGCCCGGCACTGCTCACACGGCTAGAGGCACAATGTCCATCCATGTGGTTATTTCAATGATGACATCCTGGGAATCATCATCAGTCTGCAATTATGTCCACTCGATGGATTGTATGTTAGAAAGTACTCACTCTCCAACAACAGAAAGAG
>JAIEZT010000698.1:27500-30000 GCA_019594935.1 Periophthalmus modestus | reverse complement strand
TAATTACAGGCAGTCCCTTGGAACTGTCTGAAATGGAGTGTCTCGCCTGAGCAGCGTTACAGTGCCCGGGCTGCTAACGCTGCTCAGGCTGATGGGACTTCCAGGCGCACCGGAGCACTTTGCTTGCCGGGGAAGGCTCACTGTCACTGGGGTAAAATCGAGTGACCATGACCCCCCCCTGGAAGTCTTGGAAGTGGATCTCCAGGCCCCCAGCCACACCGGGCTTAACCAGGGAGTGTTCCTGGAGGTCTGGATGTTATTTTCATCCGTTTTTGGAGGTTTTTGGAGGTACTTTTAATTACAGGCAGTCCCTTGGAACTGTCTGAAATGGAGTGTCTCGCCTGAGCAGCGTTACAGTGCCCGGGCTGCTAACGCTGCTCAGGCTGATGGGACTTCCAGGCGCACCGGAGCACTTTGCTTGCCCGGGGAAGGCTCACTGTCACTGGGGTAAAAAATCGAGTGACTATGACCCCCCCCTGGAAGTCCTGGAAAAATGGATCCCAGCCCCCCCAATCGCACGGGGCTTAACCGGGGAGTGTTCCTGGAGGTCTGGATGTTATTTTTATCCGTTTTTGGAGGTTTTTGGAGGTACTTTTAATTACAGGCAGTCCCTTGGAACTGTCTGAAATGGAGTGTCTCGCCTGAGCAGCGTTACAGTGCCCGGGCTGCTAACGCTGCTCAGGCTGATGGGACTTCCAGGCGCACCGGAGCACTTTGCTTGCCCGGGGAAGGCTCACTGTCACTGGGGTAAAATCGAGTGACCATGACCCCCCCCCCCTGGAAGTCTTGGAAGTGGATCTCCAGCCCCCAGCCACACCGGGCTTAACCAGGGAGTGTTCCTGGAGGTCTGGATGTTATTTTCATCCGTTTTTGGAGGTTTTTGGAGGTACTTTTAATTACAGGCAGTCCCTTGGAACTGTCTGAAATGGAGTGTCTCGCCTGAGCAGCGTTACAGTGCCCGGGCTGCTAACGCTGCTCAGGCTGATGGGACTTCCAGGCGCACCGGAGCACTTTGCTTACCCGGGGAAGGCTCTCACTGTCACTGGGGTAAAATCGAGTGACGATGACCCCCCCCTGGAAGTCTTGGAAGTGGATCTCTCCAGGCCCCCGGCCACACTGGGCTTAACCGGGGAGTGTTCCTGGAGGTCTGGATGTTATTTTCATCCGTTTTTGGAGGTTTTTGGAGGTACTTTTAATTACAGGCAGTCCCTTGGAACTGTCTGAAATGGAGTGTCTCGCCTGAGCAGCGTTACAGTGCCCGGGCTGCTAACGCTGCTCAGGCTGATGGGACTTCCAGGCGCACCGGAGCACTTTGCTTACCCGGGGAAGGCTCACTGTCACTGGGGTAAAATCGAGTGACCATGACCCCCCCCTGGAAGTCTGGGAAGTGGATCTCCAGGCCCCCGGCCACACTGGGCTTATGCAGGGAGTGTCCCTGGAGGTCTGGATGTTATTTTAATCCGTTTTTGGAGGTTTTATCGGCCCCGTACGAGGCCCGCACGGCGCGGAGCTCCACGCCCGCGGGGAGCACTCTGTGTGTCCGGGAGAGTGCACTGTCCCTGGGCACGATATGGGTGACTGTGACCCCCCCCCCCTGGAGTCTTGGAAGTGGATCTCCAGGCCCCCGGCACACACTGGGCTTATGCAGGGAGTGTCCCTGGAGGTCTGGGTGCTATTTTAATCCGTTTTTGGAGGTTTTATCGGCCCGTACGAGGCCGAGGCCCGCACGGCGCGGAGCTCCGGGCCCGCGGGAGCACTCTGTGAGTCCGGGGAGAGTGCACTGTCCCTGGGCACGATATGGGTGACTGTGACCCCCCCCTGGAAGTCTTGGAAGTGGATCTCCAGGCCCCCGGCCACACTGGGCTTATGCAGGGAGTGTCCCTAGAGGTCTGGATGTTATTTTAATCCGTTTTTGGAGGTTTTATCGGCCCCGTACGAGGCCCGCACGGCGCGGAGCTCCACGCCCGCGGGAGCACTCTGTGTGTCCGGGGAGAGTGCACTGTCCCTGGGCACGATATGGGTGACTGTGACCCCCCCCTGGAAGTCTTGGAAGTGGATCTCCAGGCCCCCGGCCACACTGGGCTTATGCAGGGAGTGTCCCTGGAGGTCTGGGTGCTATTTTAATCCGTTTTTGGAGGTTTTATCGGCCCCGTACGAGGCCCGCACGGCGCGGAGCTCCACGCCCGCGGGAGCACTCTGTGTGTCCGGGGGAGAGTGCACTGTCCCTGGGCACGATATGGGTGACTGTGACCCCCCCCTGGAAGTCTTGGAAGTGGATCTCCAGGCCCCCGGCCACACTGGGCTTATGCAGGGAGTGTCCCTGGAGGTCTGGATGTTATTTTAATCCGTTTTTGGAGGTTTTATCGGCCCCGTACGAGGCCCGCACGGCGCGGAGCTCCACGCCCGCGGGAGCACTCTGTGTCCGGGGGGGAGAGTGCACTGTCCCTGGGCACGATATGGGTGACTGTGACCCCCCCCCCCTGGAAGTCTTGGAAGTGGA
>JAIEZT010000698.1:5000-10000 GCA_019594935.1 Periophthalmus modestus | reverse complement strand
GGACTTCCAGGCGCACCGGAGCACTTTGCTTGCCCGGGGAAGGCTCACTGTCACTGGGGTAAAATCGAGTGACCATGACCCCCCCCCGGAAGTCTTGGAAGTGGATCTCCAGGCCCCCAGCCACACCGGGCTTAACCAGGGAGTGTTCCTGGAGGTCTGGATGTTATTTTCATCCGTTTTTGGAGGTTTTTGGAGGTACTTTTAATTACAGGCAGTCCCTTGGAACTGTCTGAAATGGAGTGTCTCGCCTGAGCAGCGTTACAGTGCCCGGGCTGCTAACGCTGCTCAGGCTGATGGGACTTCCAGGCGCACCGGAGCACTTTGCTTGCCCGGGGAAGGCTCACTGTCACTGGGGTGAAATCGAGTGACCATGACCCCCCCCTGGAAGTCTTGGAAGTGGATCTCCAGGCCCCCCAGCCACACTGGGCTTAACCGGGGAGTGTTCCTGGAGGTCTGGATGTTATTTCATCCGTTTTTGGAGGTTTTTGGGAGGTACTTTTAATTACAGGCAGTCCCTTGGAACTGTCTGAAATGGAGTGTCTCGCCTGAGCAGCGTTACAGTGCCCGGGCTGCTAACGCTGCTCAGGCTGATGGGACTTCCAGGCGCACCGGAGCACTTTGCTTGCCCGGGGAAGGCTCACTGTCACTGGGGTAAAAAATCGAGTGACTATGACCCCCCCCCTGGAAGTCCTGGAAATGGATCTCCAGCCCCCCAATCGCACGGGGCTTAACCGGGGAGTGTTCCTGGAGGTCTGGATGTTATTTTTATCCGTTTTTGGAGGTTTTTGGAGGTACTTTTAATTACAGGCAGTCCCTTGGAACTGTCTGAAATGGAGTGTCTCGCCTGAGCAGCGTTACAGTGCCCGGCTGCTAACGCTGCTCAGGCTGATGGGACTTCCAGGCGCACCGGAGCACTTTGCTTGCCCGGGGAAGGCTCACTGTCACTGGGGTAAAATCGAGTGACCATGACCCCCCCTGGAAGTCTTGGAAGTGGATCTCCAGGCCCCCAGCCACACCGGGCTTAACCAGGGAGTGTTCCTGGAGGTCTGGATGTTATTTTCATCCGTTTTTGGAGGTTTTTGGAGGTACTTTTAATTACAGGCAGTCCCTTGGAACTGTCTGAAATGGAGTGTCTCGCCTGAGCAGCGTTACAGTGCCCGGGCTGCTAACGCTGCTCAGGCTGATGGGACTTCCAGGCGCACCGGAGCACTTTGCTTGCCCGGGGAAGGCTCACTGTCACTGGGGTAAAAATCGAGTGACTATGACCCCCCCCTGGAAGTCCTGGAAATGGATCTCCAGCCCCCAATCGCACGGGGCTTAACCGGGAGTGTTCCTGGAGGTCTGGATGTTATTTTTATCCGTTTTTGGAGGTTTTTGGAGGTACTTTTAATTACAGGCAGTCCCTTGGAACTGTCTGAAATGGAGTGTCTCGCCTGAGCAGCGTTACAGTGCCCGGGCTGCTAACGCTGCTCAGGCTGATGGGACTTCCAGGCACCCGGAGCACTTTGCTTGCCCGGGGAAGGCTCACTGTCACTGGGGTAAAAAGTCGAGTGACCATGACCCCCCCCTGGAAGTCTTGGAAGTGGATCTCCAGGCCCCCAGCCACACCGGGCTTAACCAGGGAGTGTTCCTGGAGGTCTGGATGTTATTTTCATCCGTTTTGGAGGTTTTGGAGGTACTTTTAATTACAGGCAGTCCCTTGGAACTGTCTGAAATGGAGTGTCTCGCCTGAGCAGCGTTACAGTGCCCGGGCTGCTAACGCTGCTCAGGCTGATGGGACTTCCAGGCGCACCGGAGCACTTTGCTTACCCGGGGAAGGCTCACTGTCACTGGGGTAAAATCGAGTGACGATGACCCCCCCCTGGAAGTCTTGGAAGTGGATCTCCAGGCCCCCGGCCACACTGGGCTTAACCGGGGAGTGTTCCTGGAGGTCTGGATGTTATTTTCATCCGTTTTTTGGAGGTTTTTTTTGGAGGTACTTTTAATTACAGGCAGTCCCTTGGAACTGTCTGAAATGGAGTGTCTCGCCTGAGCAGCGTTACAGTGCCCGGGCTGCTAACGCTGCTCAGGCTGATGGGACTTCCAGGCGCACCGGAGCACTTTGCTTACCCGGGGAAGGCTCACTGTCACTGGGGTAAAATCGAGTGACCATGACCCCCCCCTGGAAGTCTTGGAAGTGGATCTCCAGGCCCCCGGCCACACTGGGCTTATGCAGGGAGTGTCCCTGGAGGTCTGGATGTTATTTTAATCCGTTTTTGGAGGTTTTATCGGCCCCGTACGAGGCCCGCGCGGGCGCGGAGCTCCACGCCCGCGGGAGCACTCTGTGTGTCCGGGGAGAGTGCACTGTCCCTGGGCACGATATGGGTGACTGTGACCCCCCCCCCTGGAAGTCTTGGAAGTGGATCTCCAGGCCCCGGCCACACTGGGCTTATGCAGGGAGTGTCCCTGGAGGTCTGGGTGCTATTTAATCCGTTTTTGGAGGTTTTATCGGCCCCGTCGAGGCCCGCACGGCGCGGAGCTCCGGGCCCGCGGGAGCACTCTGTGAGTCCGGGGAGAGTGCACTGTCCCTGGGCACGATATGGGTGACTGTGACCCCCCCCTGGAAGTCTTGGAAGTGGATCTCCAGGCCCCCGGGCCACACTGGGCTTATGCAGGGAGTGTCCCTAGAGGTCTGGATGTTATTTTAATCCGTTTTTGGAGGTTTTATCGGCCCCGTACGAGGCCCGCACGGCGCGGAGCCACGCCCGCGGGAGCACTCTGTGTGTCCGGGGAGAGTGCACTGTCCCTGGGCACGATATGGGTGACTGTGACCCCCCCCTGGAAGTCTTGGAAGTGGATCTCCAGGCCCCCGGCCACACTGGGCTTATGCAGGGAGTGTCCCTGAGAGGTCTGGGTGCTATTTTAATCCGTTTTTGGAGGGTTTATCGGCCCCGTACGAGGCCCGCACGGCGCGGAGCTCCACGCCCGCGGGGAGGGAGCACTCTGTGTGTCCGGGGAGAGTGCACTGTCCCTGGGCCGATATGGGTGACTGTGACCCCCCCCTGGAAGTCTTGGAAGTGGATCTCCAGGCCCCCGGCCACACTGGGCTTATGCAGGGAGTGTCCCTGGAGGTCTGGATGTTATTTTAATCCGTTTTTGGAGGTTTTTTATCGGCCCCGTACGAGGCCCGCACGGCGCGGAGCTCCACGCCCGCGGGAGCACTCTGTGTGTCCGGGGAGAGTGCACTGTCCCTGGGCACGATATGGGTGACTGTGACCCCCCCCCCCTGGAAGTCTTGGAAGTGGATCTCCAGGCCCCCGGCCACACTGGGCTTATGCAGGGAGTGTCCCTGGAGGTCTGGGTGCTATTTTAATCCGTTTTTGGAGGTTTTATCGGCCCCGTACGAGGCCCCGCACGGCGCGGAGCTCCGGGCCCGCGGGAGCACTCTGTGAGTCCGGGGAGAGTGCACTGTCCCTGGGCACGATATGGGTGACTGTGACCCCCCCCCTGGAAGTCTTGGAAGTGGATCTCCAGGCCCCCGGCCACACTGGGCTTATGCAGGGAGTGTCCCTAGAGGTCTGGATGTTATTTTAATCCGTTTTTGGAGGTTTTATCGGCCCCGTACGAGGCCCGCACGGCGCGGAGCTCCACGCCCGCGGGAGCACTCTGTGTGTCCGGGGAGAGTGCACTGTCCCTGGGCACGATATGGGTGACTGTGACCCCCCCCTGGAAGTCTTGGAAGTGGATCTCCAGGCCCCGGCCACACTGGGCTTAAGCAGGGAATGTCCCTAGAGGTCTGGGTGCTATTTTAATCTGTTTTTGGAGGTTTTTGGAGGTTCTTTTTCACTTTTAACTGTTGGAAATTTCACGAGAGAGCAGTGTAACAGTGCCCGGGCTGATAACACTGCTCACTCGGGGGAGGACCTCCAGGCGCACCGGAGCAGCACTTTGCTTACCCAGGGAAGGCTCACTGTCACTGGGGTAAAAAATCGAGTGACGATGACCCCCCCTGGGAAGTCTTGGAAGTGGATCTCCAGGCCCGCGGCCACACTGGGCTTAAGCAGGGAGTGTCCTAGAGGTCTGGGTGCTGCTATTTTAATCTTTTTTTTTGGAGGTTTTTGGAGGTTCTTTATCTATGGGTAAGGAGCCAGGGAATGCCCCCTCTCCTGGAGCTCCACTACCAGGGCCCAGGACACACGTATCTTACCCACAAAAAGCTCACTATCTCTGGGTAAGGAGCCAGGGAATGTGCCCTCCTGGAGCTCCACTACCAGGGCCCACACTCCAGGGAATAACACTAACACCTACACTAAGCTTAACACTCCTCTGGAGCTGGACTCCCAGGGCCCAGGCCATACTTATCTTACCCACAAAAGGCTCACTATCTCTGGGTAAGGAGCCAGGGAATGCCCCCTGTCCTGGAGCTCCACTACCAGGGCCCAGGCCAAACTTATCTTACCCACAAAAAAGGCTCACTACCCCTGGGTAAGGAGCCAGGGAATGCCCCCTCTCCTGGAGCTCCACTACCAGGGCCCAGGCCAAACTTATCTTACCCACAAAAGGCTCACTCTCCCTGGGTAAGGAGCAAGGGAATGGGCCCTCTCTCCGCTGGACCTCCACTACCGGGGCTCACGCTCCAGGGAATAACACTAACACTCACACACTAACCGTAAGCTTAACTCCACCGTCCCCCCCGGAGCTGGATCTCCAGGGCACACACACGCACTTTACTTACTCACAAAAGGCTCACTCTCCCTGGGTAAGGAGCCAGGGAATGTGCCTTCTTCTCCAGAGCTGGGCCTCCAGGCTCCAGGCCACACTTTTCTTACCCACACAGGCCTCACTATCTCTGGGTAAGGAGCCAGGGAATGGGCCTCCCCTGGAGGTGGACTACCAGGGCCACACACTCCCAGGGAATAACACTAACACTAACTCCTACACTAAGCTAAACTCCACCCTCCCCCGGACATGGACCTCCAGGGGCACACCCGCACTCATCTTACCCACAAAAGGCTCACTCT
>JAIEZT010000697.1:0-34608 GCA_019594935.1 Periophthalmus modestus | reverse complement strand
TATACAGTCTATTGTTTATATACCACTACAATACTTTTTACCATCTGAGTGATTTAATTCATTCTTAATTTATCTTTTTTTTCCCCCGAAGGAGTTGTCAGGCAATGCACATTTTCCACATCTCAATGGGTTAATCGCATCTCTGCTTCCACCATTGCCTGACAGAATGCAATGCCACCCAAAACGCAGTCATGTGTGGGTGCAAATGGCCACGCAGACTGTAGCCACATGAGCCTCAAATGAGATCCCTCAGAATCTGCCTCAAAACATCTCCAGCCTGGACATAATCGCACACCCGGCTAGTGCGGATCGCCCACCAGTGGCTCATACCTTACCCTAAGATAGTGCGCTTAGATGCTGGCTTCAACAGTATCAGCAAACTGGATGAAAAGAATGTGCCAAGCAGTGCCTCTTCTACAAGACACTCAACCTGGAGAAGAACCAAATGCTCAGACCCAAAGACCCAAGATCTCAGTCAGTGTACAAACTTGGTGTGGCTCAACGTGGCGAGCAACAGGCTGATGTTACAACAAGAGCCTTTCGCAGGACTCCAGTTACGATGACAGAGAACAAAATCACACCGCTGCATACATTCTATCAGTAGCTGTGGTTATATGCACACTCTAGATCTGATTATTACATATTTTTCAAGTTATAACATTATTTAAATAAAATGGTAAACAGAATAATCTTCTAATTTCTTTCTGATCATGGTCCCTCTAAACACTCACATTAGATGTTGTGGTTTACATGTCATTTAAATAATCTTTAATATCCAGAAATCATATCATAATCAGATTGTCTTGTGCATGTGAACCTAGCCAGTACCTGATATATTTTTATTATTTTTGTTTTGAATGTTTTTTGGGGATTTTTTGTTGTTGTAAGTTTTAAGGTTAAATTTGGACTTTATGTATTTCTTGTTTTTGAAATTCCCATATTTACACAAAAAGACACAAATGCTTTAAAACAAGTCTTTAGTAATAACTGGTATTACACTGCAGAACATTATCTAAGTTAAAATTACTTCATCTAAGAACATTTTACTTTATGGGAGTTGATTTAACTTGATGAATACAAATTTCAATCACTGGAATAATTCAAGCAACATTTTGTTTTTTTCAATGTATGCAAAAAATTGTTGTCTTAAGTGTAACAAAAATGAGGTGGAGAGGTGTTCCAGGTATGTCCCACTGGGAGGAGGCCCCAGGAAAGACCCAGGACACGCCGGAGGGACTATCTCTCAGCTGGCCTGGGAATGCCCTGGGGTCCCACCGGAGGAGCAGGAGAAAGTGTCTGTGGTGAGGGAGGTCTGGGAGTTCTTGCTTACGCTGTTTGTTCCATTGGTAGATAATTTTACTTGTCAAGTGAAGTTTACTCAACTCAAGATTACATTTTCTTAGCTCAAGTAATTTTAACTTTGTTAGATTTAACTTTTTGGATTGTGCATGTTTTTCCCCTCTTCCTCTTCTTGGTGACATTTTGCAAAATGTCACCAAGAACCACAGCCACATAAGACTTCTCAAACTCTTCCATTTTCTGACTTTTTGAAGCCACATTGACTCTTATTATGAATCTTTACCAAAGTGTTTACCAATTTATTTTTACAACACCTAAAATGTAAAGGTGTATGAAATAACATTTTTGGGTGGACTTTTTTTTTATATTACAGAACCTGAAATATCTGGATATTTCCAAGAACAAATTGACGTCTGTTGCACTTAGTATGAAGCCACATGTTCTAAGTCTGATATATCTGGGCCTAAACCACAACAACATCAACATTCTGAAGACTGGTGATTTTGACTTCCTCAAAGAGTCTTCATTACTAGTGCTCAACTTCTCATTTGTACCACTGACAGCGGTATGTCTTTTATGTCTAAAAGGGAACTGAAATTCACTGAAAGCTGGAAGTAGAAACTGGATATCTCATATTCTTTGTTTCAAAATGCGCATCCAGTTGTGTCTCACTATTTGTTTTGTTTCAGGTGGAACCTGGAAGCTTCAAAAACATTGCAAGTCTCCGTACTCTAGTATTAGATGGCAGCAAAATTGGAACTCCAGTTCTTTCAAAAATCTGCATGGAGCTTTCAGGGTCTAACATAGAAGCTCTTTCTCTCAAAAAGATGAATCTAGTGTTCCTTGCCAATAACACATTCACAGGGTTGACAAACACCAACTTGAGCAGTATAGATTTATCTGGCAATGAGCTGAATAAAATAGAAATAGGTTCCTTTTTGGGGCTTCACAAACTTCGATCTCTAATTATGGCTGATAACAGGATTAAACAACTAAAACAGGGCACATTTGAAGGACTTCAAAGTTTGAAGATGCTGAATTTGACCCAAGCTCTTGAGTCTAAACTTTCCTCTCACCCAGCTATAGAGAACTTTGCCTTCCAGCATCTGGGTGCTGTAGAGACTCTGATATTGCAAGGGTCTACAGTTGGTGAAATCACACAGCATACCTTTAGTGGTCTCACAAGTCTACAAGATCTAGATTTAGGTTGGACAAAATGTCTTCAAGTAAAGTCATAACTAATCTGACGTTTGCCTCACTTGCAGCATCACCTCTAGGAAGTTAAACCTTAGAGGAAATGCTCTCAGACAAATTAATCTTGGAACATTCACATTTTTGACCAATCTGTCAGAGTTACATCTAGAATCAAATTTCATTACACAAACTCTGACTGGTGACGAATTTGAAGGACTTGGACAACTTGAAGAACTGTACTTGTTTAAAAATGAGAAAAAATTACTTTGACTTCATCTTCCTTCCTCCTCCATGTTCCAAACCTTAAGATACTAATGCTAGGTAAAAGTCTTACTGGTACAACCCTAGACATGCAACCTTCTCCATTCAAGCCTCTGTCCAAACTAACTATTCTTGATCTAAGCAATAATAACATGGCAAACATTCAGGAAACATTGTTGGAAGGGCTGGTCAACTTGAAAGTACTTTACCTCCAACATAACAACTTTGCTCGCTTGTGGAAGAGTGCTAATGTTGGTGGACCGGTAATGTTCCTTAAATTCACACCTAATCTTGTCAGACTTGAAATGGACAGCAATGGTTTTGATGAGATTCCTGAAAACGGCCTGAAAGGATTGTTCAACCTTACCCAATTGAGTCTCTCCAGTAATCTCCTAAATAACCTGAAAGAGGGTATTTTTGAGGATTTACATTCATTGCAAGAGTTAAAACTGCAAAAGAACATGATAACGTCGGTGAGGCCTCAGGTATTTCGGACTCCAGTGACCAACCTGAAGTTACTAGTGATGGACAAAAACCCGTTTGATTGTACATGTGAAAGCATCTTCTGGTTTGTGACTTGGCTTAATAGCACCAATGCCAGTGCACCAGATCTTGAACAAGAGTACATTTGCAATACACCTCTATCCTACTTCAACAAGTCCATCATGAAGTTTGATACTTTTTCTTGCAAGGACACAACTCCGTTCCAGACCTTGTACATCTTGAGCAGCACTACTGTCCTCCTGCTCATGGTTACGGCTCTTGTAGTGCGATTCCAAGGATGGAGGATACAGTTCTATTGCAATATTCTAATCAGTCGCACGTTAGGATTGAGTGATGCCAAAGCTGAAGAGGGGCGATCCTTTGAGTTTGACGCGTATGTTATCCATGCAGAACAGGATGCAGGTTGGGTGGAAAGAAGGATGCTTCCGTTGGAGAAGCAACAGTGCAGGTTCTGTTTGGAGGACAGAGATTCAATACCAGGAATGTCACAGCTTGAGTCCATTGTGGATAACATGAGACGGTCAAGAAAGATCCTGTTTGTCGTTACAGACAATCTCCTCAACGACCCTCAGTGTAGACGGTAATTAAACATAATATCATACACAATATTTCAGATCACAAAGCATGTCGACTCAGAATCTAATGAACATTAAAACTAGTATAAAACTAGATATTCATTTGGCCAGTACTGAGTAAATACTGAAAAACTAACTGCGAACTTAGAAATTTAGATACTAGTACTACTACTATCACTACTAATATTAAAGAAACTTGTATACCTGTGCATCTGTTGAAAACTGCATCATTGTGGCATTGGATTCATTTTAAAGTATCAGCATTTTTCTTGAAATCAAAACTGAGTTTAAAATATTACAATTACAGAATGAGATATCAGGAGACAGGAGAGCCAAAATAATACATGTAAATATAAAAGAAAACTTATAGAAAACTAATAGTAACAGGTTCTCAAACTGCTGATTTACTTATTTATACAGAATGACCTACATGAGGTATTACTTTTGTTCTGTTTGGCACTGCAGGTTCACAGCCCACCACGCCCTGCACCAAGTGATAGAAGCCAGCCGGGACTCTGTGATTTTGGTTTTACTGGAGGACATTCATGACTACAAACTGTCCCGGACCCTGTTTCTGCGCAGGGGCATGCTCAGGCCCTGCTGTGTTGTGCATTGGCCCCCCCAGCGAGAGAGAGTCCCTGCCTTCCACCAGAACTTGCTCATTGCTTTGGGCAAGACTAACCAATGGCTCCAGTAACTTTTAATAATTAAAGGAAAAATAATTACTTCATTACTTCAGTCACTGTTAATAATTAGCTGATGTTAACAGTTTATGGTTTGTGGAGACTCAAAGTTGTGCTCAAAAGGGACAGATGTGTAAACTGAGGTCAAATTTATTTGTATAATATAGTTATGCTTTATAATTTTTTGTGTGATTTTAGTTTTTGTAAAAACAAACAAAAAATAAGAAAAGATGAAGAAATTAAATAATGATCTTGAAATTTAAGGAACACAGTGGTAGGAATATTTTTGTTCTGAATGCAGAATGTGTAATCCCTCAGCTGTCCACGACTGATCCATAGACAAATGCAGAATGTTAAAATGTACTCTTTTATAATGCTGCCATCTAGTGGTAGATTTGTTTTTTCAAAATTGTTACCTTTTTGACTCAAAAAGAGTTGCTCCAATTTGAGGTTTATGTTTACATATGTATATTAGATGCATACAAGAGAAAAAAAAAAAAAAAGAAAGAAAAAAAACCCCCTAAAAAACCCTCCTTAAAAATATTGTAAGTTTCACAGTTGGATAATAAATTAAATCATAATGACATACCAGAAAATCTCAAAAAGAACCTAAGTAGAGCGTTGCATGGTGCCTGTTTCAGGACTAAACATGGGGAATCAGTGTTTTAGTTTTATGCAGCTAAAATCTGGAACAATCTTCCTGAAGATGTGAGACAGGCCTCTACTTTGACAAAGTTTAAATCCAGGCTCCAAACGGTTCTGTTTAGCTGTGCATATGACTGAAAGGTTTTTATTCTGCACTCTTCTTTTTAATGTGATGATTATTTATGTTTTGATTTGTTTGTAATGTGATTTTAATGTCTTTCTTATTCTGTAAAGCTCTTTGAATTACTTTGTGTACGAACTGTGCTGTACAAATAAACTTGCCTTGTCTGTTTGGTTAATCAAATTATTACATCAGCAGACATTTGCTCTAGCTACGTGCTCATGGGTTTTAACATTGAAATCAGTGTAGCCACACATAGCACTGAAGGCAGTACGTGTAACAGCTATAGTTCCACCCACTTTTCAACTAAACCACACTTTATTGAGGTGGCTCTTCCAGTTAAGCTGAAATTCCATTCATTTCAATGGAGAATGCGAGATAAGGTTTCACCGAAAATGATTATAGGTTGATTTGTGTAAAATGTTAATATGCACCAACAGGCAACACAGCGGCAATTCTCTGGAGGGTTTAAAATGGCTCTGTAGTCTGTAAAGAACTTTGCTGTCAAGACCCATGCAAAATAATACAACCAAATGATGATAACAGTGCCCACGACATCTTCCATAATGAAATGAATATAGTATATAATGTTTTGTTACCTTGCCTTTCCTATTCCCATCCTCATTTCTGAGGGTCGGGGATCATGGATGATCTCCACCAGCTTCCTCCACAGGCTCCGTTGGCTTGCCAAGGCTGTGCACTTCCCAAGAAGATTGTTTTGGTCCAGTCTTGGATGCCATCAATCCATTGGCTCCTTTGTCTCCCTCTCATCCTCTTGCCATCTTTATTAGGGTCACCAGACGTCCCTACTGACCCGGGACAGTTCCAGTTTTGAGCCTGTGTCCTCTGTCCCAACAGATTTATCCAAAATGAGTGATTTGTCCTAGTTTCTTTCAAGAAATGTCCCAGGTTTCCCTATTTGATACCGGCCAAAAAGTAAAGTGGGACATACATTGTCATTTGTTTAGCCAAAATACAGAAAGACATGCTTGAAAATGAACATATGAAACACAAAAATTGAAAACTGAATTCTCTAAGATTAAACTGACTGACAACAAGATATGTGTACAAGTCATGAATGGACCAAGTGCATAATAATCGTCTTAATTACACGATCTTTTCACAGTTTTATTATTACCAAACACCCGAAAACAGCTGTGTCCCAGTTTTTGACTTTGAGAATCTGGTCGCGCCCCAATCTATAGATACTTCCAGCATAATAGTGCAGATACTTTGGGTCCTAATGATATGGCCCACAGTACTGTAGTATCCTTTTTCTTATAGTTGATATTAGTTGAGGTTAGAACGCTTCCAGTCTCTTTATGTCGATAGTAGGAGTGTCACAATAATGACTATATTGACCTATTGTTCAGTGTATGACAGAGGGAACAATCTTTTTTGGGAGGGGTCAATATTTATCATGAATACTTTTCCTTAGTACTAGTGTGGAACTTTTTGTCATTTTTCTGTACTATGAAAAGATTTGAGCTGAAGAGGGTCAAATATATAATTTATATGACTCATTATATATTTAAACTAACTATTTATTTGAGTTTGTGTTTTTTAACCATACTATACATTTGCAATAGTTTTTGGGGAAAATCCTGCTGGACGGTTAATGTATCAGTGACATCAGTAGTTTCAATATTATTGTTTATCGTCAATATTTACTTCAGCGATATATTATATTTCAAAATATGCTGTCGGCAGCCTGTAGGATCCAAGCCTCACAGCCATACAGTGCCAGTGGCCACACCAGTGTTATCAAGACTCTACGTTTGGTGGTGTAATGCAGAGCTGGATCACGTTGAGGGACCTCAGGGCAGGTCCGGCTGCCTCCAGTTGGGCTGTGATCTAGTGAGCTCCATCTGTAGTTGTTCAATAACAGTGCCCAGGTAGGCTGGTTGTGTTCACTTGCTCTACCACCACATCTCAACATTTGATGTTAAGCTGCTCTGGTCCCTGGTGACTGCCATTACTTTAGGTTCTTTATGCTGATTTCAAGCTGTAATTTTCTTGACACTATCTTGTTTAGCAGAAGCTGAAGTCTTTCTGGTAATGTTGCTGTAAGGACTATGTCATCTCTGAAACTTATGCTGTTAATGTTTCTACTTGTTTTTTATTTTAGAACACAGTCTAAATGGTAGAGTCAGGGCAAACTCGAATGACTTTTCCTATTATGAAATCAGAAGCCTTCCACTAAGTTAAAGCTTATCAGTTCACACAAGTTTACAGCTCTGTATATCTTTGTGTGTATGTCATGAGGGCAGGAAAGTGCAGTTATTGGAACATGTCCAAAAACATCTACATTTCTACTCTAATCTGGGTCACGGCAGTTTGTGCTAACATGATGCAGACAACTGTGCAAAGAGCACAGGTGAGTGGAGTCCATATTATATCAGTAGTAATAATAAGCAAGCGGACTTGAGGTGCACATCAATATTTAGTTGATAACAATTAATAACATCACTTTTTTATACAAACTGCAGTCCAAATTAGTATATTTATTTTACTGACATATACTGAGCTATTCTGGAGTTAAACTAGAGAAGCCTAGACCTGGTCTAGGCAGAGGTCCCGGGCCAAACTATGGCTCGGGGTCAAATGTTTTTATTGACCCTCAGGCCTCCTGTTGAACCAGCCCAATTGACCATAAGCAGTACTTTTAACAGCATTAAACTATTTCTGCCACTACATCCTCAAACATCACATTACAGTGTGATACAGACCTAAAATGAATGTGTTTCAAGCCTTATTAATACACAGCGGCTCTGTCAAAGCTGTGTATAAAGCACCACACTGTATTGATCACTGGTCTGTGGCCCTCAGCTTCAAATATGTATAGAGATGTGGCCCTTGATTAAAAAAAGTTTGGGCACCTCTGGCCTAGACCATTTGTATATTGAATTGTATTTGACACCTTGTTGTACAAATGAGTGGGCAATTTGTTTCTTCACAAGCTTATCTTACTCTTACACCTTTATTTATGTGTATGTGTATATATATATATATATATATATATATTTATATATATATATATATCACCCAGACAATTTTGTGTTTTCCATGAAAAATCACACTTTTATTTACCACATGAGTTGTAAAATGAATAGAAAAGAAGACAAGGTTTGAAATAATATTTTTTTCTTCACTGTAGATGTTGACAATGATGTTTTGCAGGTACTATTTAATGAAGCTGGGTCTATTTCTCAAACTAGAGACTCTAATGTACTTATCTTCTTGCTCAGTTGTGCAGGGGGCCTCCCACTTCTCTTTATACTCTGGTTAGAGCCTGTTTGTGCTCTTCTCTGAAGGGAGTAGTACACACCATTGTAGGAAATCTTCAGTTTCTTGGCAATTTCTCATATGGAATAGCCTTCATTTCTAAGAACAAGAACAGACTGTCGAGTTTCACATGAAAGTTCTCTTTTTCTGGCCATTTTGAGCTTTTAATCAACCCCACAAATGTGATGCTCCAGATACTACTGATGTTACTTTTATAGCTTTTATAACCAGCTAAACTGTTTTCTAATCACACATTAGCCTTCTGACACAATGAGCAAACACACTGTACCATTAGACACTGAAGTGATAGTTGCTGGAAATGGGCCTCTATGCACCTATGTAGATATTGCACCAAAAAACAGACAACTGAAAAAGTAGTGATGATTGATGAACTGAGGCTCAGAAAAGGCAAACTAATAGTAATAGTGCCTACTCACAGTAACACAGACAAAGTTCAGCAGAGTTCATATTTCTCAGGACAGACCCAATCAAAGAAAGGCCTCTACGCCCTGTTCGCTGTTAATCATTCACTTCACTTTATTGCACTTTTCAGCACTGACCCTCACCTTCTCCTGCATCACCCATATCTGATAAAATACATAATAATAATAATGGTAAAGGAAGTAACGTTTTTTTCAGATTACAAAAAAGTAGGCGGTTCCTCAAAGCCTCCTCCCCCCTGTGCTTGTGTTCATAAAAGTCCAGGCACTTGAAGACCAAGCACTGACCAGTACAACAGCATACACACAGAGAAAATGGCAGTACTCATAGGCAGCTACTCGCTTCCAATGATCCTGGTCAGCGCTTTCATTCTGGCTCTAACATACATCACATACAAACTGCTGGGCGACTATGTTTCCAAGTATATTGCTATGAAGCCCATTCCTGAGATGGGGACAACATTCCCCATCATTGGAAATGCACACCAGCTGAAAACCGACTCAGAAGGTAAGACACTTTTTAAGGGTGCTTTCATACCTGTTAGTCTGGTTAAGTGGTTGGATTGGGGACTAAAGATGAAAAATTGTTGCTGTTTTCATTTGGTGCCGATCTCACCAAACAGCTCAAATGAGTGAAGTGAAAACAGAATATCCCCCTTGGTGGTGCTGCATTGCAAATAGTGCAGGAATTGACAAAGTAGAAACCGTGTTCACCCATTGGCCAGAGGAACATCCCTACCTGATGTGTTAAAGTTGAACTGCATCACATTTTAGCAATGTCATGTGCACTCCACAGTGGGTCATGAGCTAATGAGGCATCAGAGCGGCAGAAAGTTTACTTCAAGGACATGAGAGCTACAGGTAATGATGGGACCTATAGTGGGATCCAAATCTTTTGGATCTGTTCCCTTCAAAGACCCATTAAAAAGACTGGCTCTTTTTATATTTATTTATATGACAGAAGTGACAGTGAGAACTTGTTTTATCTACAAACTAATCACAGAGAGAAATGACTAAGGCTCAGATCTGTATAAAATGGCTCAAACTGAGAGTGGGAGTTGTTTACTCCCTGAATTATGTACAAATAAAACATTGCACTATAATAACAATAATTTAAAAAACTATTACTATGATACCAAACATATTTTTTTGGGGACAAAGCTTTCACTCGTGTCGCCTCCTTTGTTTCTAAGTTGATTCTTGGTTCAGCGTTAATCAGTATAAAAATGCATAAAAATTAGAAAGAAAAAGATTTGGTTACAAAAAAAAGAGATCCAGTTCCCTCAGTTCATGTTAAGAAACTGTTCAAAAGAGATGACACCAATGTCTCATCATTAGCTGCAGGACACGAGTGGACAAATCACAGAGTTATGACAACCCTATTACCAATGTCTAAGATAATAAATGAGTGCACAGGCCACTATTATATGAGAATAAACACATGTAATTATTGTGAGGATTCGCCACTTTGATCGTGATTCTGGGTCTTTATTTGGTTCATGCTCACAGCGGTACGGAGGCTTGTTTAGATCAAAAAGGACGAAATGGCTAGGTAACGTTCACATCAGAAGTGAACTGCACTGGAGTACGATGGAGACTGAGACCACCTCCAGAAATACTTATTACTACACATGTGCATGAAAAATAAAAATAAAAATTGAAAATTGCATGCTGGTTGTTGCTAAATGTACAATCTATTGAAAAGGACTTGAAGGAAAGTAAGTGTTCTTCAAAGACTCTTTTTGCATACTTGTTTACTTGTTAATATCAGTGTAAATGCTGTTCGTTCCAGCATTCTTCAACCAGGTAGTGGAACTCAGTAAAAAATTCTCCACACTACCACTGTATAAGATGTGGATTGGAACCGTCCCGTTTGTCATCCTGTACCATCCTGATACTGTTGAGGTAAAGCACATTTCCTGGGTACAATCTTATGTAGAAGAAAATTATGTTATAGCTACTTGGCAAAATGGTAGAAACATCAGTAACCACAGCATAAGACTAAATGTACTATACACAGAGGATTTATATCTTTGCTTTCATCACTGTTATTGATAAATCTTAGTAAGGAGTAGAATTCATAATCAAAATGTTTACCATCATTTCTTTGTTATATAGGCCATCCTGAACAACTCCATCCACATGGACAAGGCCCATGCATACACCTTCCTGCACCCCTGGCTTGGCACAGGTCTGCTCACAAGGTACAGCCTTATTTTGAATCCTGTTTGTTGTATATTCTAAAAGTGACAGCATTTTCCTCAGAGTGGTGCTATCTTTACTATTAAGCTATAACATATGTAGACAATTGTTTTACTGTTTATTTTTTCTGTTCACTGTAAAACTCACAAACAAAATAGCAAAATAATAATACCAGGATCATGTAAAGAGGGTTATCACAAACATTTTAAGACCAAAATGATGAGGCTCACTGCAGCAGTTACAGAGAGGGGTGACAATTTTTCAATGTAAAGTGATTTGGAGTCAATGGAGCTACAAGCGCGCCCATGAGCACTTCCTATTTGGAAGGTAGCAGCTAGCGCGTTAGCTATGTCCTTTCACACAGTATATGCAGTCTATGACTGTAGTCATTATTCATTCACTTTAAAAGCTCATAAACACTGATGTCTCCTTTAACCCTTTAAAGACTGAGCACACTATGGACCAGTATAGCTCGCCTAGACTTTTATTATTTTTTTCTTAGAAAATAGGTCATAGAAATCATGATAAAGGAAGCATCAGAATATACTGCATTTTTTCACACAACTATCTCTATTTTACATATCCATCCGCATTTTTTCTCTGATGCATTGAATAAGTGACTGGGAAAATCCCTACGGCTGCGCTCTCATTCGTCATCTTCAAGGGACAATGGAGGCAGATTACCGTAATGATGGTAAATTAAGAGCCCCATGCCTCTGCTTTGAGATGCCATTTGAATTTACATGAGAGCACAAAGGTTGTGGAGTTACAATAATGGAAAGTCCGCAATCGCGCTCTACCGGTGACGATGGCATCCGATGCTATAGCATTAAGAAGAAGGAAGTAATCCAAATATTAAGGCAAATATGTCATCCTCTTTAGTACTTAGACGCTGTCCAATCAAAAAATAAAAATAAAAAATTGTTACACTGGCTCATACTAACTCTGAATTGAGTTCTAAAAATGATCAATCTGTCATGGTTCTGGCTAAAAGTGATCGGGACATTTCAGGACATTCAAACAACTGAGTGTGTCACAACAGTAGAACAATCACACTGCACAAAGCGCTTTCCTCTGCATCTTTTTCAAAAACACTGTATTTGCTGTGAACTACATCTAACTACTAATGTGAAGAAGTTCTATGTCGTCTTCTCCCTAACTGTGGCTTTTTTTTTTGTTTTTCCTTATGCCCACAGCACTGGCACCAAATGGCGACAGAGGAGGAAGATGCTGACCCCAACTTTCCACTTCTCTATTCTGACTGATTTCCTGGACGTGATGAATGAGCAGGCTGAGATCCTGGTGGAGAAGCTGCAGAAGAAGGTTGGCAAGGGAGTGTTTAACTGTTTCCCTGACGTCACCCTGTGTGCTCTGGACATTATCTGTGGTCAGTAGTGTGCATCAAAACCCCCATTTTTTTATGTGTTGGTGCTTAAAAATAACAACCCCTCAAACTAACTAAGCGGGTGGCGGCTGGTGGTCATTGCATTTTTTTCATGTTTTGGGGTGATTAAAAGTTACTTTTTTGTTTTGTCTTTACCAAGTATTTCAAATGCTTTCCAATATGTCTCCTTAGAAACTGCCATGGGAAAGAAAATCTATGCTCAGAGTAATTCTGAGTCTGAGTATGTCAAATGTGTAAACAGGTAAGATTTAAAATCATTTTCAGTTTCATTTGGACTGTTTAGTTGTTTAGACTTACATTCACTGGTTGTTCTTTCAGAATGAGTGACATTGTGAGCCGAAGACAGCGGGCTCCCTGGTTTTGGTCAGATTTTCTATACTATATTATTGGAGATGGCAAAGAACATGACAAGACACTCAAAGTTCTCCATGCCTTCACGTACAAAGTGAGTAAACTCCCCTCCATCATTGGACTTGTACCATCACAGAGAGTCAATAGTACATTTTTATCACCTGCAATCTCAGTTAGCATACGAAAATGTTGAAAAACCTACATCCAGATTAAATACTTCTTTGTTACCAGGTAATAAATGAGAGAGCAGAGAACATTTCCAACGTTGAATCAGACAGCGAGACAGACGGGAAGAAGAGGCGAGCGTTCCTGGACATGCTCCTGAAGACCACAGATGAAGAGGGCCACAGCATGAGTCACAGGGACATTCAGGAGGAGGTGGACACCTTCATGTTTGAGGTGGGCCATTGTTACAGAATGGATGAAAAGTGTATTCATTTTCAGTGATTATCAAATGAGCACCACAAATGTCACACTGTAAAATGTGCATTGTAAAGGTCCTATATTATACAAAACAAATGTTATGAGGGTTTTTTTTTCTGTTATTTATTCCTTCATTATTAACATGGCTATTTTTTTCCATTTGTGCATATCATCAAACATATTATACATGCAATAGCAAATATTTGGACTCAATTTCAAGAGCTCAGAACATGCTTATTTTTACATAATGCTGATGGTTATTTGCAGGCTAGTTTACATGCTATTACAAGTTTTCATTAAGACGTTATCTTTGCACAGTTTTATCCTGCCTTCTGTCTGCAGGGTCATGATACCACAGCTGCTGCCATGAACTGGGCTTTACACCTGGTGGGCTCTCACCCCGAGGTGCAGCGTAAAGTGCACCAAGAGCTGGACGAGGTGTTTGGTAAGATCAACATGCATAACACTTATTTCCTTTCTAGAACTTTTTATGTTGTTGTATAAAAAACAGCACTATGCATTGGTTAAGAATTATTGTGTATGCATTTATATAGTGTTATCAATTCATATGTGTTATTTTATTGCAAATTGTGTGAAAAAACATATATTGAAATGACCAAACAAGTATGAGAAAACACAGTGAATGTTTATTAAGAATCCCTGTTATCTTGTCATTTTATATTCTTGATATTGGGAATGTTATAAGCCAGTGTAACTATGTTAAACACTGATGAAAATATGAAGTGTAAAAACGTGTGTGTAGAATAGACCTGTCTACACTTGCCGATATACTGCTATAAGTAAATACAGATGATAAATGATAATATTGAAACTAAAACATAAAGAAGAATTATCCCCAAAACCTATTCTAAATGTACAAAATTGTAAAATAAATAAATAGCATAATGCAACACTTAGGAAGTTAGTTAGTCTTTATGAGTCATGGAAGATCATAATCCAACCTTTTGCTCCTAAAGTCTCACCGTAGAACAGCAAAATTACCAACATTTCCCAACTCAGTACAGCGAAAAAGTCTCCACCATAAATACTGACCTCCAAAAATTATTCTGTCTGTCATGTATTGAATGACAAGTCGATATCGTGATTCTCCCAGTGAAGAATTACCCTGACATATTTATTAGGCTGTTTGTTGAGTTAAGACGCCCTTGGAAGCGAACAGAAAATTGTCAATGAGAATTTATGTGATGTATTCAGGGACATCAGAGAGGCCGATAAACATGGAAGACTTAAAGAAGCTCAGGTACCTTGAGTGTGTGATCAAAGAGGGACTTCGGCTCTACCCCTCCGTCCCTTTCTTTGCCCGCCGCATTTGCCAGGACACTACTATCAGTAAGTACAGTGTTCCAGTATTTGTGCCACTTAGGTCCAGCATTATTTATACTCAATATGACAGAGCAGAGATTTTGAGATTATATATTCAAAAGTATATTTAAAGGTCCTGAATTACATAAAATTGACTCTAGTGAGCTTTAAGCCATGTTGGAATGTTGTTACGTCCTCAAAAACATCCCTGGAGTTGTGTTTTGTTTCATTCAGACATGTTGTAGTAACCTTTATTATTAGTCTGTCTACATCTCCAAAGCTCAAAATGCTCTGTTCCACCTTGTGATGTCATGAAGTGTCTCTGTGTTTAACATGTGTGACTGAAACAAAACTCCAGGTATGTTTTTGATGAGGAAACAACATTGTAACAGATTAAAAAAACAGCGTAATATGAGCCCTTTAACTATGAATATACTTCATAGATTACAGCAGTCAGCCAGTGGATTTGATGATGATACTCATGTTTCTTCCTGACATTCTCTAAAATCTCTGGTTTGCATTTTTCGGCAGAAGGCTATAAAGTTCCCAAAGGTTCCAATTGCATAATCTTCGCATATGTGCTGCATCGAGACCCACGTTACTTCCCAAATCCGGAGGAGTTCAGACCAGAGCGATTCTTCCCAGAAAACTCAGTGGGACGACCTGCCTACGCCTACATACCCTTCTCTGCAGGACTACGCAATTGCATTGGTAATTGGACTTAATCAAATGCTTTATTGGACTTGATAATGGATTGGACTTGGAAATGGATTGGAATTGGACTTGGTAATGCTTAATTGGACTTGGTCATTGAACTTTTGGTCATTGGACTTGGTAATAGGCTGGAATAGGTTGGACTTGGTAATGGATTGGAATTGGACTTGATAATGGATTGGTAATGCTTAATTGGACTTGGTAATGGATTGGTAATAGGCTAGAAAGGATTGAACTTGGAAATGGATTATAATTGCACTTGGTAATTGGCAATTGGAGTTAATCAAGTACTTAATTAAATTGGACTTAATCAAATGGTGTCTGCAAATATTGTTTTTTTATATATATATATATGCCTAAATGTACAAGATAATTTTTCTTTTTTTCCCTATCTTTTTCCTTTACGCATTGGTATTTGCTAATCTGTCTCATCTTTCTTTTATATCTTACATTTTGGAGCATAGGAGGGATTACAACTCATTAAAACAAAACACAAAATAAAAATATCCTTCAGCGTAATGTGTAGATGAGGCGGGTATCGAAAACCATTACTGATAAAGACAGAAGTCCTTTATTATTACGCAAGGAACTCCCAAGAAGCTTATTTGTGTTTTTGCCCATCTTTCAGGCCAGCGTTTTGCCCTGATGGAGGAGAAGGTGGTGTTGGCGTCCATATTGCGGAGAGCTTCACTGTGGAGGCATGTCAGAAACGAGACGAACTACATCCAGTAGGAGAACTCATCCTACGTCCAGAGAAGGGCATCTGGATTAAACTAGAGAGAAGGACTCCGGGGGCCTTTGCACAATAACTTTTTTACTGTTATTCTTGCCCAATGTTTTGTAATTATCTAACAGAATGAATACATAAATAAACCTCGGTCACGTCAATGTGCATTTTCATATACCTTATAAATTACGTTCTAATGTCAACTGTAAACTATTATTTTTGCACACACTTCCATTTATGTTTCTTCTTTATTTTCAAGACGATTACATTGTAGATTCTCATTAAATGAACACATACGGGAGGCGGTAAACAAAAGATGAACTCAAAATAACTCAAGAAAAGCCAGCCTTTACTTTGATCACTGCTTTTGGCAATTCTTAACCCTGACAAGGCACAGCTGTGAAACCATTTCAGGAGACTTCATCAAAAATCTCATTAAGAGAAGGCCAAAGGTTTGCAGAACTGTCATTGAAGCAAAGGACTTTGAAATGGACTTTAAGGATTTTAATTTAAAATATAAAAAAGTATTTAGCTGAGTTATTAAACTTTATTCCGCATATCTTGCTACATATATTTGATGTCTTTTGTATGTATATAAAATGTAGAAAATAGTAAACAACATAGTAAAGAACAAATTGAATGAGAAGATGTGTCCATGAAGTCAAAGATGATGCTCAGTCCTGCCACGATAATCTCTACATGGACTTATCATTCAGTATATGATAGACAGAACCATATATTTTTGAGGGTCAGTATTTATCATGTGTACATTTTCTTTGCATTACTGGGAAAGTTGTTGTAATTTTTTTTTGGCTATACGATAATATTTAAGCCATAAAAAACTTTTGAAACTTTTCAAATAAATGATGGTTCTCAAATCATGTCATACACACAATATATGAGAGAGTGGCATAATGGCATTCAATAATGAAATTTATCGTGTATATTTTCTTCAACAATGTATCTTACTTCCAAATTTCTTATCGTGACCTAACAGAGACACAGTTCAGAAGAGTTCATATGAATTGGCAGCCTGGTCAGAGCTGTAGCCACTGCTCCAACGTTATCAGGCCTGAATGACCAGTCAAAGGCCAGATTAATGTTCATTTAGTCCAGGCCCAACTGAACCAAAGTCTCTAAAGGGCTGCATGACCATCCCCTGTCAATCATTAACAACTTTATTGCAATAAGCACAACACTGTGTATAGCAGTTTATTCACCTACCCTCATCTTGTCCCACTTCTGTCTAATCGATCTGCCCGACTAAAAGGCAGTATATTTCTACTGAGTTAGCCAGGCAGTAGGCCGTCCCCCAAAGCCCTGCCCACCTCCATTTATTCACCTAAACAGTCTAGGCACCACAGGACCAAGCGCTGTCTTTCTCAGCACAAACAGCCTGTATACACAGAGAGGAAATGGCAGTACTCGTAGGCAGCTACTCGCTTCCAATGATCTTGGTCAGCGCTTTCATCCTGGCTCTGACATACATCACATACAAACTCCTAGGCGACTATGTTTCCAAGTATATCACTATGAAGCCCATTCCTGAGATTGGGACAACATTGCCCATCATTGGAAATGCACACCAGATGAAAATGAATGCAGGAGGTAAGACACCATTTTATAGATCTAAAGCACAGGACTGTGTATCAAAATACTACGACTACTACTAATAATAATAATAGTAGTAAGTAGCAGTGGTATCAGTAACAGTGGTGAGAGGATGTGAGGTGCCCTCTGCTTCTTGAAGTTTGAAAGCTTGCTCGAGGCTAATCAGCTACGCGATAACTCATGACCACAAGTCCTCTCATTTTATTTCAAATCTATTTCTGAAACTTTATAAACCAACAAGTTATTACAACATTTTGCAGACTCTTGTGTTTTAAATGCACTTTTTGGACTTAAAACAATATTAGTTAGCACGTAGCTGGTTAGCCTCCGCTGTCTTTGAAATTTTGGTAAAAATAAATGGTAAATGTACTTCCAGAAGCTGAGTGGACTGTCACTGTTGAGCTGCATTAACTACTGACGATTTTTTGTTTAGCTGTTTCAAGCCCGACTTCTACAATTTCTTGCTAATTATCATTATAAATGGTTTGCAGAATTTTTCACCCAGATCGAGGAGCTCACCAGGGAGTTTTACGCATTACCACTGTTCAAAATCTGGATTGGCACTGTCCCATTTGTCGTCTTGTACCATTCTGAAACTGTTGAGAGGTAGGAGCACAGATCAAATGATGACTATAAAAAACACTGCATATGTGATTGTGACAATTTTTTTTCTATCATAGCAATGAAAAGTTAATGTTAATGCACAATAACAACCACACAGACCCCTAATAGCTGACAGTTTTACCCACACTTTGACTTCACGTAGACCTAAAAATAATATCGTAAACAAAACTAGCTCTTTTTTAAAAATATTATTTATTTAATGCAAGACAAACATAATGACAATCAGTCATATGCAGTAGTGAGAAGTGGTGATAAAATATACCAAGACATACTAAGACATACAGAAATACAACATTCAACAAAACTAGCTTAAGATGAATTAGCATGTGCTTCTCTAGCCCCAACTCAAAATACTGTAAGACTAACATTCATTCTAAAGCTACTCAGGAAAGGCTCATTTCTGTCTTATAAATGTGACTTTTTTAGTATTGATACCTGCTCAAATGAGTATATAGTATCGCTTAGTATCTGATTTTTAGATACTCTTGACAGCCTTGCTCATTTGAGGGTGTTTGTTTTACCTGGCAGCATGAACTGAGCTGAACTTTATTACCCCTGTTTACTCTGTGACAGTCTAAACTCGGCTGAACTCCAGACCATGGAAACGCCCCTTGTTTATCATGCTCTGCACTGCATAGTAGGGCACCCACCCCCTTTTACAATGTTTACTATACACTTTTACTGCACACTTTTTCCTGATGTACTTTCCCTGATCCCTGATTGATTTCAACACTAAGGAATGGACTCGATACTCAATATTGATTCTGATACCACAATGATAATAATAGCTCCACAATAGAATGTGATTTTCAACTTTAAATCGTAGTACTTTCTTTCTTTTATATCAACATGTGGCCTTATATCTGTGTAATCCCTCAGTCATCCAGGTAGATTCCACAGGCGTATTACTACTCTATGTGTCTTATACTTGCTCAACATCACTCTAAAGCTACTTAGGAAACGTTCATTTCTGTCCTGTGAATGTGACTTTTGTTAGTACCGATACCCGCTCAAATGAGTATCTAGTTTCAATACTGGTTTTAGTATTGATTAGTATCCGATTTTCAATATTTTTGACATGACGGTATTTGTTTTTACGCAGGCCATTTTGAACAACCCCACCCACATTGACAAGGCCTATGCATATGCTTTCTTGCACCCCTGGCTTGGCACTGGTCTTCTCACAAGGTACAAGCTCATGAAGAAGTTGACTTAAAAGTATCTCCAACAACATTTAAGTGTTCATGAATGTATTTAACGGGAGGTGTTATACTTCTATGGGGTATTAATTGTTCACACATAACATATTTAGACCACTATGTTATCTTTTATTGTTAAAAATGCTATATTCGCTGACAACGACACATTCAAATGTTTCAGTCACTCCACCTTCAGAGCGCTATCACAACATAATCAGCGTGTATTCTGCTAATGACACTGCTGCACATCACATGAGGTTTATGAAGTTGTAATATACTGTTTTGTATCATATGTTTATATATTTATGAAAAACTGTCGTATGGAAGCATGGGCGATGTAGGCTTGTGGGCTGAGCCTTACAAGGCCGCACTGTTAACCATGAGGAGGATTCAAATAGTGATCAGGAGATATTAAGATTGCTCAAAAATGCAAGATGACATATTTAACCACTTCAGGCAACTTTGCTCAACACCCCCTCTTTAAAATCTTAAAATGCAAAATATAAAATGAAATAATATAAAAAATATAACATGATTAGAGACCAATATTTGGACTTTTTAGCATATCAGCTATCGGCCTAAAATCTCCCGCACAGGCTGATATTCTGTTTTGGTCAATCTGCTGCCTAGAAAATGCACGCAAAGCTTTATTTTAACACTTAAATACGAAGAGACATCTGCATGTAATACACAGCTATCTTAAAGGTTTGTGGTAAAAAAATAAGTAAAACAAACATTGGCCATGAAAAAAGGTGGATCTCTAAATATGATTAAACAAAATAAAAAATTATATCCTTTTGTATACAGTGGGTAGGGAGCCTAGGCTGTACTCAAGGAAGGCTATTGATATATGTGGGCTTTAATTAATATTTGGAGGTAAATAATATCAATTTATTTTAAAAAATATGCCATAAAGCTTCTACTCTAATTACAAAAAGTCAGTGCTCCAACCACTGAGACACTGTCATTCCATTAACAATAAACATACTTCACTGTTTATAGTTGCATTACTATGTGCAATATCTAGTACTGTCAGCAGATGGCATTATAAGAATGCATTTGGTTAGTGCTCCAGTCAATGAAGACCTTCAACACCAACATGAATGACAATGTTGGGAGTTTCCTGTATATTTTCTTGTAATTCTAATATTTTCTGTGCGTTTATGCCCACAGCACTGGCACCAAATGGCGACAGAGGAGGAAGATGCTGACCCCAACTTTCCACTTCTCTATTCTGACTGACTTCCTGGACGTGATGAATGAGCAGGCTGAGATCCTGGTGGAGAAGCTGCAGGAGAAGGCTGGAAAGGGAGTGTTTAACTGCTTCCCCCACGTCACCCTGTGTGCTCTGGACATTATCTGTGGTCAGTAGTGTGCATCAAAACCCACTACACGATATGCTATTGCCACAAATCACCTCTGCCACATACATTGTGTAGTCAGCAGTAGGACTTGGGATTAAGAGATCCAGAGGCCCACTTCACTTTTTTTTGTTTTTGTTTTAATAAAACCTCAAAATGACTATTGAAACTATGCTCATCTCATCTTGACCTGAGATATTTGCAATTACATTTAATAAAACAGGCACAGTGCAATATGACCACTGAAAACAAGTTGTTTTTCCTAAAGACATGTATAATAGATTTTTGAATTATTATTATTATTATTATTATTATTATTATTTATTAATAATAATAATAATAATAATAATAATAATAATAATAATAAAAGCAAATATGGTCCAACAAAGTTAAATGCACTTTTCATACTCAGCTCTATAAACTTCTTTTCACATTTAGGGAGCATTATTCTTCAGGTACAAGGTAAACAAGAACAACCCAACACAAGTTCAATACAAATTCCTTCAAAATATATTTTTTAAAATACAGCCCTTATCTCCAGGGGCGAAAGCAGGATTTTATGAGAGCATCAGTCCGGTGACAGACCTTCCACAGTTGCACCAGCATATGACATAACCAATGAGCAATTGACTTTTAATACAAGTCAATTGGAACCAGACCTCAGATGCAAATAATTCTTGCCCATGCTCACTTGCCATTTGGAACCGCAACAGCTACCAGGCTAGCCATGAAAAAATGTGAACACCACAGCTGTTGTTATTACTGTTGTATGTCTTTGTAGAAACTGCCATGGGAAAGAAAATCTATGCACAAAGTAATGCCGAATCAGAGTATGTCAAGTGCGTATACAGGTATGTGAGCAATATACATTTACTTACATGTTAAATTATTTATAATTTTAAACTCTGTTTGCTCCCTCAGAATGAGTGACATTATCAGTCGGAGACAGAGAATGCCATGGTATTGGCCGGACTTTTTGTACTATTCTATAGGAGATGGCAAAGAGCATGACAAGATTCTCAAGGTTCTCCATTCCTTTACATACAAAGTGAGTGATCACATGCCCATTCTTACACATGACATAAATGTAAACAGACATTCTGCAGGACAATGACTGTGCTGCATTTTGAATAGATTTTAGTCATTAAAACCAAAAGTAAAAACCAAACCAAGTCAGAATATATAAAATAGCCATCCGATATTCAACCAAAAAGGAAAATTCACTGATGGTAATATGAGAACACGAATGCATAAGAAACTAACATGCCTAACACTTGCTGCAAGGTAATAAATGAGAGAGCGGAGAGAACATTTCCACACTGAATCAGACAGTGAGACAGACGGGAAGAAGAGGCGAGCGTTCCTGGACATGCTCCTGAAGACCACAGATGAAGAGGGCCACAGCATGAGCCACAGGGACATTCAGGAGGAGGTGGACACCTTCATGTTTGAGGTGGGTGTGAATGACTAATAATGAATCAAAACAATCAGTGAAATCCATACAGTGGACACTAATAGTGGCTCTCGAACCTTTCACATCAAGTACCACCATAGAAAAGATATGGCTTTTTGCGTACCACTAGATCTAAACCAGGTCTAATCTAAGACTATATCAGGTCTAAAAGTAGACTACATAATTTTCACTGTACTTCTAAACAAGAAATTGCCCAAAGGAGGACAAAAAAGTGGATAAAATGAATTCTGAATTACACACACTGACAATCTGAAGCAGCTCCAGTAGTACAAGTACCACAGTTTCAGACACTGGACACTGCACTGAAACACTGCTATAATTCTCACCTGTCCCTCTCCTCAGGGTCATGATACTACGGCTGCTGCCATGAACTGGGCTCTACACCTGGTGGGCTCCCACCCCGAGGTGCAGCGTAAAGTGCACCAAGAGCTGGACGAGGTGTTTGGTAAGATACTCTGATACTGCTCACTTGCTTCACACGTGGCATTTTCACCTCCAGCTTGATCTTAGACCAGGCATGAACTTCCAAAATGAATCGAAATCAGTTTAATTTGGTTTTGTGTGGACAAGTGTTGCAATGATACAAAAATTTCAAACTCGATTTTGATACTAAGGATTTGACAAAATTTGCATTACCACTGACAATACCGCAATCAAGATAATACATGCATTTTTTAGTAATCAGATGTACTTTTTGTGCACACAGTAGCAGTACTTTTTGTTAAAAAAAAAGAACCAGAGCAGAAACTAACTTGAACTTGAACTTATGAACACAAGTAAAAACAAAGATTGAAGAGAATTACAGTTCAAATGCCACTATATGTGCACAGATAAATACTTGCAATTGAGTAATAGTGACATAACAGTACTCTACTACTACAAATACTACTTGTGTTACTATAATTATTGTTATCATTATTATTAGTAGTAGTTGTAGTTGTAGTAGCAGTAGTAGTATTGATATTATTATTATTATATTGTGCTAAATTAAGAGTATTTTTTATGTTACTCTACCAACTATTACAGGTAGGGTACATGCAGTATTACAACAGTGTGACTGCATTATGTGGGTGTTTATGTGGTGCCTTCAGGAACATCAGAAAGGCCTATCAACACAGAAGACCTAAAGAAGTTGCGCTACCTGGAGTGTGTAATCAAAGAAGGGCTGCGGCTGTACCCTTCAGTCCCATTCTTCGCACGCACAATCTGCCAGGACACCACCATCAGTGAGTACTACCGGGCGGCTCATTATTCTCACTACAATGTTCACTCCTGATACTTTGCAGCTGATGTCATCCACATTCCCTGGAGGTGACATGCTAACTGTAGTCACTGCTCTCTCTGACGCTCTATTAGACTTACATTTGTTTTATCACAATATATGGCAAGAAAGAACTGACTTCCCTCTCAAGCTAGCTAGCATTAGCCAACTGTTTTTCAGGTAGTCACACTCATACTTTTTGTTAAAAATGACCCAAATGGGCTTGCATTGATCACAGGCTCATGAAAATGTGTTGTTTAAATCCATCTTGTATTGGTATTTTTGTTTTTTTTTGCGTTCGTTCGTCTTTGGCTATGTTTGCCAGTGTGGGGATTGTATCACCATGGGAACTGCTGAACATTCTGCAATGGACATACATGCATTGTCTCTCCAGTCACTGCAAAGTATCAATATACAATAAATAAATTATAATACTGGACAATTAATCATGTACAATAAGTTCAATACCAATTTCCATCCCTGCTTGAAATGAAATGTTGTCATATCATCTGCAGGAGGCTTCAAGGTTCTCAAAGTTCTAACGTTGTAGTTGTGACATATGCACTACATCGGGACCCGAGGTACTTCCCAGATCCTGAGGAATTCAGACCAGAGCGATTCCTCCCAGAAAAACTCAGTGGGACGACCTGCCTACGCCTATGTACCCTTCTCTGCCGGACTACGCAACTGCATTGGTAATTCTTTAAACTTTACATGTTTCTCCTGAAGGTGTATGGAGTTTCAAACACAGTGGAACACTTCCTGTATTACCACATGACAGTTTTCTGTGAGTTAAACATGTGTGAATGAAGCAAAACACAACTCTGGGTGTGTTTGTGATGAAATTATTTTGGGGTGACAGTAGCTCAGTTGGTAGTTCATCCTCTGATCTGAAGGTTGGCAATTCAAAACCTGCTCTCGACATAAACATCATTGGTAGAGTGGTCCCAGCTCCCACAGATAAATGCTTTCGTCGGTGCCTTGAAGGTTGAAAAGCACTATATAAAAATGTGGCCATTTTACCACTGTGACATAGATCAGAAAATAGCATAATATGGACATTAATACATTTTTTTTCAGTGAATATAGCATTTTAAAACCAAAAAAAAGGTAACATAGTGATCTAAATATGTTATGTGTTAGCAGTTAATACCCATAGAAGTGTAATACCCCCTCTTCAAACATGACCTGCTTAACGTCTGAGTTCTTCAAGAGACACTGTTATTTGTATGTGTTTTTCCAGGTCAGCGTTTTGCCCTGATGGAGGAGAAGGTGGTGTGGCATCCATATTGCGACGCTTCACTGTGGAGGCGTGTCAGAAACGAGAGGAACTACACCCAGTAGGAGAACTCATCCTCCGTCCACAGAAGGGCATTTATATCAAATTGGAGAAGAGGACTCCAGGTGCCTCTGCAAGATAACTTTCTTTATCAATATTTTGTAGCTGTCTTGAATTATGTGGAGATAAAACTTTTGTTGTCACCTTATTATTGAAGTTGCAATTACTTAAACACAAAATGATAACAGCATAGAGCCTAGTCTCAAAAAATCAATAACTTTTGTACCACTGGACATTTCTCCTCTATATACAGCCTAGTGAGGGTATTCTAAGCTGAGAAACATCAAAGTTGCACTCTCACAGTTATAAAAAGTTATGCTCACCCTAAAGCAGCCCCCTCAGAGAGTTTGAAGGTCGGGCCAATGGGCTAACGATCACCAACAACCACCTCCATAACAACTCCAGGTGTTTGGTTACTGAAAGCTGGGGCCTGTAGTCAATGCCAAATGCCCTGTTATCCTAGAGGTCAATCGTTTTAGTCTGAATTATTTT
The DNA here is from genome assembly GCA_019594935.1 of Periophthalmus modestus. Classification (NCBI taxonomy): domain Eukaryota; kingdom Metazoa; phylum Chordata; class Actinopteri; order Gobiiformes; family Gobiidae; genus Periophthalmus; species Periophthalmus modestus. Next base: position 9,095 of record JAIEZT010000697.1, on the reverse strand, counting down.
TAAGTTGATTCTACAATCTGGCATAGCTGCAAAAATATTTATACTATATATATATATTAATTCACAATTAATTAAAGGTATAATATGCAACTTCCTGGAGGTTGCACATCACCTGAATGACTCGATGGAAGTAGAAAGTTAAGCCCCACTTCAGAAGATTCTCCTTGAAGAAATATGTTTTATGCCATACTGTGGAATATTATAACCAAAGGAACAACATTTCCACGGAAACAAGCAGTTGGTGACCGTCCTCCAGACCAAATAAAGAGTCAGGTTTGTGGATACAGGCTTTGAATCTTTTTCAGTGCAATAAACACAACCAATGAAAAAGCATGCTTTTATTTTTGGCTAAAAAGTTACATACTGGTGCTTTACGTGAGTTTGCTAGAGATGTAATGTTTTGACTTTGTACAGTAAACCTAACAAAGCAAGAATGACTTTGAAGATGGGTTGCTCAGTCTCATCATTCATTCCTGCAGCTCAAAAATAATGAATGGAGAGTTTTTAATGTATTCTGCATTCACACGCCCTTCCTTGGTGTGCTGCTAAATATTTATGCAGATGATCATTTCCTGTGAGGACATATTTGTGTGTGCGTGAGAGTTGGAACAGCACACATATGTGGAGATCACTGACCCCAATAATCCTCTTTCTACCGGCATACACATCTCTTTCCTGGTTGGAGCTGAGCTGTTGTCAAGGCAACTGCACGAGTGGGCGGGGGCGATGGCAGATAAAAGCGAGTGGTCCTGTTTCTCAGTGGGACTCTGGGATGAGCAGTGGAGCGGCAGAGGTATTAGCCCTGGCACTTCATGCTGGGCTGCAGGTTAAAGGTCTTAGTCAGTAGTGGTTAACCTTCAAAGTACAACAGGGGTTCGGACTGTCAAAAGTATCAAAACGCAGATACTATCAATACTAAAACTACATGCTCATTTGAGCAGGCATCAATATTTAAAAAGTCACATTCACAAGACAGACATGAACCTTTCTTGAATAGTTAAAAATGATCTTGAGCTGTATCAGGACAAGTGTAAGACCACATAGACTATTATAGAGCATAGTTGAACCACAGATATAAGACCACATGGTAAAATAAAAGAAAGTACTATGAATTAATGATGAAAATCACATTCTATTGTCTAAAGAAATAGTCTTTTTTATTATAATCTTCGTGGTATCAGAGGGGCGACAGTAGCTCAGTAGGTTGAGTGTTTGTCCACTGATCCGAAGGTTGGCGGTTCAAATCCCGCTCTCTACATAAAAAAACATCATTGGTTGAGTGGTTAGATCCCTGACTTGAAGGTGGCGGTGCAATTCCAGCCCTCACAGATGAATGCTGTCGTTGTGTCCCCTTGGGCAAGACACTTACCCACCTACCCCAGCCCTTGGGACAACGGGTGGAAATTAGCCTCTGGCTATAACCTGGCGTGTTTACATTCATGTCTGTCATGTCATGTCATGTCTGTTCATCAACATGCACTGTCCCAATCAAATAAAAAAAAAAAAAAAAAAAGAATCAGTATCGAGTCTATTCCTTAGTATCGAAAAAGAGTTTGAAATGTTAGTATCATGACAGTACTAGCAGGGGTAAGATGTCACTTGTTTTACCAACCAGATTTTTTTTATGTAGACACTAACTGGGGCCTTATTTGTCACTGGGTTAGTAATAGTAAACAAAAAATCTGTCAACTGGACAAAAGCTTTAAGAGTTGGTTCATTGGTAATGTTTATAGTGTCACTAGATAACAGTAAAACTTCCACACAGCATTGAGTTACCAGATCTGTACAATTAAGATCTTTGTTGAAAGTGCAAAAAACAAAACTTCAACTAAATTAAGGGCCAGAAAACTAACAGAACTTGTATCTTTAATACCAATCAACATGCTAATGAAAAACTAAAATGTATTATTTAAATGGGGCACATTGGTAAAGTGGATGATTGTTACAATATTAATTATTATACCAGTGCTTTTTATATAATAATGAAGGGAAAACACCAGCACCCCCACCCCGGGGTACTAACCACAAATATGAGATTTGACAAAAACACCCAGGTTTGCCTACACTATAAATACCTATAATAATTTAATTTATTGAACGGGTGGCAGGTAGAAAACAGGTAACTCTCTGAAATTATCATCATCATAAAATGATTACCTTTAATATCTTTAATAAAATAATTCAAATATTAAAATGTGATTAAAACGTGTGGTGTAATCCATTTTTAAAATCAGGGATGCTCCAAAAATAGATAGGCATAAGGGTAAAGTGCACCAAACACAAGATGGGACATCACTGTCAGAGGTCACCAGTGCATCCATGATGGACCTCAAAAACAACATTTTTGTAATGCAACAACAGCAGAGATATTTTTAACAATGCTTATAATAATAAAATAGGAACAGTATTCCCCTTTTTGATCTTTTACAAACGGCCCATATAATTTCATGTGTTATCTAACCAGCAGTTCATGAGTCCCCAATGTCCAAACATATGAAAACATGCGGAAGACACAGAGATTTAACTGGCCACTCCACTGGCCAAGCTCTGTACGTACTGCAGCTCTACAATCCACAGTTGTCACCATGAGGCAATTATTCCAGAATACAATTTACTGGAAACAATCAAAGCAAAACAGCCATTAGCGCTCCAGTGACGCTGACAGCTGGCAACAATCGTCAGGGGAAAGTGCAGGATTATTGTTTGTTTGCCCAAAACGACCGGCACTACAATGTGTAACAGCAACTGCTCCTACCTGCAGACACAAACACATGAAGAACACAAACTGTTTGTAGATATGATAACAATTTGTATAGTTACAACTCTATCAACTCTACTCTATCATGACATAAATGGCTTAAGTCTTCATCAAACCTACACCATTAGTCTTTCATCTGGCCTCTCCCTCCCCCACATAAACCACTTCAGTGTAGAAACACTGCCCCTTTCCCTATCCCTGAACAGCTCCTCCTCAAAACTCCCAGCAGCACTTCAGCCAACACATGACGGTATGTTACTGGATCCACACACTGACGCTTTCATGTATGTATTTTTCATCTATAACATTCAAGGGAAGCTATTCTGGGCACACATTACTGCATCTAGTGTTGTCACGATCCAAACTCGAACTTGAATCTAAAGAATAAACTGGATACTCAATATTGATTTTCAACATTAAATAATAGTACTTTTTATATATTTGTATGGTATAGGCCCATTTATATGGTATATGGTTAACAGGGCTATGGCAGATTTCACCCAGAGTCCTGTTTTGTTGTCTGCTTCCATCTCTCACAACAGGGACATACAGCTGGATTTTGAGAAACTTTTCGGTTGTTTGCTTATTTTATTGTATAAGTTTAAACAAGTGACCTGCACAACTTGCAAAGGCCAAATGTTAAATGAACTTTATTTATATTGAAATTCCACCCTTTGTTTCTCTCTACCACAGCTGATGTAGCACCTATGGTTGCAAACAAACACAAAAGCTTGTACAGCCTGGCATTGCTTGATCTGACTCCATGTCTTTAAAAAATACATGAAGGAAGACCATTTTCCCCTGTCCCCATGCAGGTCACTGTTAGAGTAAAGGACTTGAAGTTCAGATTGTAATCTGCATCAAATAAATGGTCACGTTTGTCATAACACTTGAAATCCTTTGCGTCCTGTAGAAACTTGTGCCTTGTCAAAAAACTGTTGTGGATTTACTAGTTCAAAAAAAACTACAGCCTTTCTAAGTCTGAAAAATGCCCTGAAATCTGTTCAATGACATTGTCAATGATAGCCATGTACAGCTTTTCTGTAGCACTCTTGAGAAGCAGCCAGTTGTGCCTGACGCCTCTTTCTCCTGGGCTCGTCTAGAGGGTCTTTGTGAAGTCATCTGCTTTGAGAAAAACAGTTGGAAAGCCTCCTTTGATCTATTCTCCTTTGCAAAAGCCAGGAGGAGAATCAATTCAGTTTTGCATTGCCCTCTGCTGGACAATGTCAAAAACAACATCCTGTTTCAACAGCAGATTTGGTTATAAGCGTGCACAAAGAAAATAAAACTCCCCCAGCTAATAATGTCATGCATGTCTCTCATCTGCCACTATCAGTTTAAACTCCTGGCAGAGTTCCATCACAGTTGTGCCTCACTATATGAGAGTGTAATATTTTGAACATTCTGCAGTTCACTAGAAAAGACACTGTCTTTATAGATTTGAAAAAAAAAAAGTGGCAAACCCAAAGAGAGCACTGACTGGGACAAGCGCTCGACTACCCGGGGATAATACTAGGTTCAGCCTAAATGCATAAAAATACCAAAATGTGGCACAGCTCAGCACATGCAACACTTGTCGACCTCTCTAAATTTTCTTCCCTTTAAAATTCCTTTCTCCCTCTCCTCTCATCTGTCCATCTATGCTCTATGATTCTGTCATCTCTTCTCTGTCCCTGTCCCTTTCGCTCTCCTCTGTGCTGTCTTCTTTCCTCTGTCTTTTCTGTCCTCTCCACTTCATTTTCTCCCTCTGTGCTTCCTCTCTTGTCTGTCGTCTTCACTCTGTGCTGTCCTCTCTCTAACTTCAGTCCTTCAGTCCCTTATACCCGTCTCTTCTGTCCTTTCTCTCCCTATCTGTCCTGTCCTCTGACCTCTCTCTCGTCTTCTCTCCTCTGTCTCTCTACCCCGTCCTCTCTCTCCTCTTTCCTCTGTCTTCTCTCTCTACTCATGTCTCTCTCTCAAAACTCTATCTCTCCTCTCTGTCCTCTGTCTCTCTGTCCTCTGTCCTCTGTCTTCTCTCTCGTCAACCAGCGCAAGCATCAGGGACTGCTCTGTCCACACACACACAGACCGTATGCCGCTTGACATCTGGGTGGGACGTTGTTTTTTTTTTCAAACATTTATCCAATCAGCGCATTGCTTTTTTCAGTGTTCTCATTGGCGAGCATCTTTCTCGCCACACAAGCTGAAGATGGCGAGCAGCCAGCTGCCCTTACGCCCAGCAGCAGCCAAGTAGTGACAGAGAGGGGGACAGGAACACCGGAGCAAACAACATAACAGTGAACTGCAAACAGCGACTAACACACATATGGCTGCCTTCAATAGTTAATTTATGTCAATAGTCAAACATTTAAACCCCCCCAAACACACAATTTTAGGGGAAGCTTAGCTACATGTAGTCATCGAATGATCACCAATGGACCTGCAGCATAGAGATTCTGTTGGAAATATTCAAGCTGTCAAAGCTGGTAAACAGTAATTAATATGCAAATGTAACTACTCTTTTTATGACAACAAACAGTATTACAAAACAGTATTACTATTCATATTGCATTTCTCTTAAGAACCTGCCATTAGTCTTCTTGCTTGGATAAAACCACAAACAGAGCCCATTATTCCCCCTGCAGATTCAGTGCTGCTCTTCTTACTTGGTTACCGTGGGTTGCTTGTGTTCTCTCCACTACTTCACCACGGAATGACTGATTCATAAAGCGTTCAATTTATCCATTAGATAAGAGCTTGGTTGCTTGGCTGATGATGATCATCTGATTATGCTCAGCAGGGAAATCTATGGAATCACACGCTGCAAAGAGGGAAAAAGCACAGCCTCATGATAATCATTCACCAATTACACAATAATAGTACAAAAACTTGTTGTTATATTAATATTCATGTATCCACATAACAGCATTTTCTCCCATGGATCAAAAACTGAGCAATATTTGCGTTATATTATGCAAATAACCAAATACGCATCAAGGATAAATATCAGTAATCTTATGGACAATTAATTTAACACTCTATTACTAATTATTACCATTTAACAGTGTTTCTACTGCCTGCAAGCTGCCTGCTCGCTTCACATAGAACATAGTATGAGGGGACTTAAACTCAAAACGGAAAAATGGAGCTATCAACAGTATGATGCCTACAAGTCTTGGTGTTATTTTCTATATTTTACAGTATAGGCTACGTTAAAAGTCTGACAAGGATTTAAATGAAACCACAGAACGCTCAGCACATAAATTGCATTAAGGTGGAAAGTCCAACATGAACATTTTGGCAGAGCACTGGACGTCTCAAGTAAATGAGTGCTTCACCCTCAGGCCTGTTTGTTCAAGGGAAAAGATGAAATGCCAACAAAAAAGTCTGCCACAAAATGGTCCATGTTATCTGAGGATAGGAACAGCATGCAAACTATTGGATCAAAACTGAGACATTTGAGTTGAGCTGTGCCAGTGTGCTGAATGAAAATAAATACATAGGGTACATAAATAAAAGAATTTATGACTTACTTTTACTTGGGGTTATCTAGCTGAATTCACTACAAATATGACCAATACACAATTATATTAAGTTGCTTATCTAATAGCACAAGAAAAGAGAAAAGAAAAGAAAAAAAAGTTTAAAATCTGTCAACTGGACAATCCTCGTTGTAAGAGGTGAAGAAAGTGGTTATCTAATCATAAACTATAGGTCTAATATTTACAACAATGCATAACATGTAGCCTTATGTGGCTCAGAGAAGAGCTTTAAAAGCAGCTCTGTGTGAACAAGTCTCTCCATGGCCTACCACCAAAGTACATCTCCCACATGTTAGTGCCACATGAACCATCTCACACTCTGAGGTACTTCAGGGACCAGCCGGCTGCTGTGCCCAGAGTCAGGACTAAACATGGAGAATCATGTGTTTCAGTTTTTATGCAGCTAAAACCTGGAAACAGTCTTGCTGAAGAGTGAGGACAGGCCTCTACTTTGACAATGTTTAAATCCAGGCTCAAAACAGTTCTGTTTGCCTGTGCATATGACTGAAAGGGGTTTTATTCTGCATCTTCTGTGTTAATGGTAATTTATGATGATTATTGTGTGATTATTTATGTTTTGATTTGTTTGATTTTAATGTCTTCCTATTCTGTAAAGCACCTTTGAATGACTTTATGTACAAATGTGCTATACAAATAAACTTGCTATGCCTTGCATTGTAGTCTATCAGAAGAATCAGAATCAGAATCAGCAAAGACTTTTATTGCCGTTGTCAGTGAAAACTAGGAACTTTCTTTGGTGATAAAGTGCAGTTGTAAAAAACACTGATAAGTACAAAATAAGGGCATGCATAAAGTTAGAAAAGATATGCTTAAAAAATAAAATACTTAGAGGTAAATATATACAACAGCCTATGTGTTGTAGCCTATGTTCACTTTAAGCCCCTCGGCACGTGCCCAGATTTTCACTGACAGTTTTAAAACGTGAATGATTCTCGCAATAATAATGAAACGAATGGCAGCTGAACTGAGGCTAGAGCCATGAAGGGGAGCGTGGATGAAAAAAAAAAAAAAAAGTAGGACGCGTACGGGGATTATAATGCTCAATTCCTGCTTACCGCCGGCATGGGGCCGTGTTTCTCCCTGTAAAATAAAAAAGCGCTCCTGCCCGGCTGTTGGGTCACAGGCTGGGAAGGATGGAAGCGTGTCACACACACTGCGGTATCGACCAAAGTGAATGGGCACAGCGGAGCGGAGGACACGAGGCGAGTTGAGCGCAGAAGCAGCATCCCTGACGGCGCAGAGCGGCCAGAGCCGCATCCAACCGACTCGGGCCAGGTGCGCGGCCGAGGGGATGAGAGCCGGGGGGGCAACAGGGTCTCTCTCACCGGGTCCACACCCCGACTCCGGAATTTCCCTCCGTTCGGCTCCACTTCGCGGAAAGTTTCTGTGTACAAGTTATAAATGGGTGTTACCTGAACAGCTCCGCAACGCCAGACCCGCTGCACCGTCTGACCGCCCGCCTTGGGGTCCCAAACTTGGGCTGTTTCTCATCGTCACCATATTGTTGACATCTGGGCAACTCCTCGTATCTTCTCCGTGTTTATCGCAAACAAGACAGAAGCTAAGGAACGAACGTGGTGAGTGAGAGTCACACGGGGAATAATAGATCTAGCATAGTGTTGTGCTTTAACCACTAAAAAACAACGCAAAAGTGGAAAATGCGTTTATGTTATACTTGCGTGCTGAGATGGTGTGGCATTGCTGTACCGCTTTGTAGCAACGTTTTAGAATGGAAAATACGTGTGTTTTCGGGACGTTTATTTCACCTTCTTGGAGTAGGCTACAGCGCGGCGCCACGGACACTATGAAACCAAAACATCAAAGGGACCGCTATAACCCGCGCGGAGGATATGTTTAACTATTTGTTCTCATTACCTGTTGAGCTTTAGTTTTCTCCAAACTCCGTGGACTTTACGATGTGTAAGCTGTGGAGTAAGGTTTCAATTCGACCTCGCACCGGGAAATGGCCTACTCGCCAAGCGGATATTCATTTCAATGACCTACAACAAGCGCACGGGAGAGTTTCTAACGCGCGGTGGTGCAGGAAAGTGAAGCAAGAGAAAATTGAAGTTATGGACGGGGAAAGCCCACTCGCTTACTTTCCTAATGTTTCCCAGGCTTTTCCACATCAGTGCACTCCGCCGGAGCTTAAAGTCAATAAAATAAGACAATAGTACATTTAAGTGCCAATTCTGGATGGTAGTATGGCAGGGAGTTCTCAGTGTGTTTTATATTTCTAATGGATATTTTATTGATGTGACTGGGGGGGAAAAGTGCGCCGAGACCAGTCAACAGTTTTGGGACACGCCCTCTCGGAAATGTTTTTTTTTTTTTTTTTATACATGTTATATTCGTGCAGAAGATCTCAAATACATGAAGTGCAAGACCTCTTTTAAATGTATTTGCTTTTTACTACTTTTCTACAGTTACTAATACTACAAAACACTTAAAATATATGAACGCCAGGTATTTTTCCCCTTTTTTTTAATACTTTTAATGTTATATACTACAGGAAGACAAAAATATAGAGAGGTATAATTAAATTTTTTTTTTGTTTTACATTTTTTTTTACTCTTTTAAATGTTATACTCATACAGAAGAACATACAATAAATGAGCAAGGTATATGGGAATTATGTAGGTATACAAAAAAAGTGAAAAATAAACTATACTAAATATGTTTCGACAAAAGCAAAGGCTGGCATACTATTAAAATATAAAATATATATATAGAAGTATTGTCTGTGTAATGCCTAAGTCGTCCAGGTTGATCCATAGCAAAAGTTGAAGTGAAGG
>JAIEZT010000696.1:0-34625 GCA_019594935.1 Periophthalmus modestus | reverse complement strand
TTGTGGCTTGAAGACTTTTTCAAAGAAGCTACCGTCTTGTGGTGACCTCGATCCAGTATCTAGGAGCCGGGGACGATTATGCCCCCTGCTCACCCCTACCACGGAAAGCCTCAACGAGTCGACTAATAAACATTGAGCCACAAACTCCTTTATGAGCCCTTGGCTCTCCGCACCAGAGGGGGCCTGAGTTTTCCGCCAACTCTGTGAAAGTCTGGGCCCTTCTCCACTACTGGCTGCGTGAAGCAACTTGCTGGAGCTAGACAGTTGCCCGCTACGATTGCCAGGTGTTTAGATTTACCTTCTACTAAAACCGCGCAACTATGACCGCGTCTATTGCCCGCGGATGACAGATAGTTCTGATTTACCAGCCTGAATGCGAGGGCGTTTTATGGAATTCTGAGCCACATCATTACTATACTATCTTGAGGGACTTGCGCAGTTAACATGTTTTTTCATTATTATATCTAATTGTCGCACGGTTGTTTGGCGAAGTTTAGATTTTCTTTTATTTCTGCAATTTCATCATAGGAGGCTTTGTTGTAACTTCAAAATTTGCAGTAGCCTCAACCACTTCAGAGCCTGTTGATAGTCACAAGAAAATGCACGATTGGCATCTCGACTCTTAGTGCTTGCTCTACTGGCCTCGGCCCACCTAATAGCAATTGCACGGAGGTCGATAAAAGACAATAGTTTTTGAATTTTCAAACGCACACGTTGCTTTAATTCTCCCTCTTAAGTATCATCTAAAATGTGTTCAATGAAACTGATCGCGCAAGATCCTATCATGATTAGGAATACCACCGGGAGGTTTGCGTAAAGCTACATCCATTACAGATTTTAGGGCCATGAGAGTAATCACGAAGGGTTTCACCTTCTCTTTGTGTGCGACTGGAGCAATTGAAGCTGAGCGCCACGTACGACTGTGTACAAAACTATAGTTATCCATCAAGATAGAGAATAGCTTATCTGGTGTATCTCGGTTAGCATCTGGGTAAAACTTCACCTCTGCTTTTGCACCCCCCCTCTAGGTGGTCAGTAACGAATATTACTTGTTCAGAAACGGGCATGTGTCCTAACCTCCAGGCATCTACGTACCTCATCAACCCATTGTTCAACAGTTAACAAATCAACACTCATTTTAACCAGTAAACTTTGGGCACTTGCGCCTCCTTAGGCACATATTTATAACGTTATATTTGCAGTTTCATTCAACAGTTACTAGCAAAGCCACTGTTGCCACTAAGAGGGTCCAGGCCTTGTGGGGTCGGACTCACTGCTTTGGAGTTGTTGAGCTTGTAGTTGAGCTTGTTGGGCTTGTACTTGCGCTTTTCAATTGTTCATTAGAGGCTTTAAGTTGTTGCGCTGCTCACATAAGGGCATGCAGGTCCTCAATGTTCTGCCGTCGACCAGAGATGAGATGTGACACTGTGGTACTGCGGTCCCTCCACGCCGTATACCTGTCACTGTATTTATACCACTATACTCAGGGGCCAAAAACAACACAACAAAAAAAAACAGCCTATCCTGTCAGCAACGCCAATTCTGTAGCATCCAGCAGGTTACAGGGTACCAGAATAAACTGGAGTGAGAGGCTGTTCAAAGTTTAACAAATTTATTTAACACATTTGGCACCTATAAACCGTTTTTTTTAGCAATTGGCAATTGTAGTACAGGCAGGTAAAGTGTCAGTGCTTAAGTACACACAAATCAATCTAATTACTACACACACAGCAGACCAAAAGTCAAACATTTAAAGTAGCGTGGCACTTCCCTACCCTACGCCATATTGCACCCGGTTGCCCGATTTTAATAAAGCTATTAAAGTGCCAATGTGCAACACGACTATTAAAAGGCCCCTATACACTGAATAAGATAAAACAAGGTAGTGGGATAAAAAAACAGTGACAGATATAAAACTGCTCACCTCTTCCTATATAAAACACACTCGCATTAGGATAAATTCATACAAGTTAAAATCTCATCAAATAAATCAATACAGCAATCAATTAATATTTTACATTAGCACACAGTAGAAATAGTAGTTGCAATAGAAATGCATAGACAAAGGTCACATCGAGGGTGCGTAGTGATACTTTTATCCGCGTGGTAGATGGCTGGGAGGTAGTCTGATAGCGTTGCCTTGGAATGAATGTGCAAAACTGCAATTATTATGCGGTAAGCGAGCGCATTTCACGACTGTTCATTTTATACATGCAACAATGAAAAGATTGCTCAAACGTGCAAGGTAGGAGATCACTTACGATTTAAAGAGCATTTAATGTCAAGTGCGCTGCGGAAACGGTTGTAGTGTTTTCCGACCGAAGCAAAGTAGTAAAAGTGGGCGCGTCCTTACGCCGCACGGCGCTATCAGCCTTCACCTCCGGACGTCACGCCCACTCCTACTACAGTTCTACTCCTACTACATTCTAACCCGTTAAATATGGATAGTTACAGTTCCGCAGCAGCAGCAGATTTTTGTTGTTTTCAAAGGTGAAAGACCCCAGCCTGTTGCTCAAGAGTTGGCCTGCTTTATTGTCACTACTGCGACCGTAATTACACATCAGTTCCACCGTCTTTTTTCCAGGTACCACTCCAGCTCACCACATGCCGCTTTTTCTTCGGCTCAACGACACGCCACATGCGCCACATGCACGCGCATGTACACCTCTCACTCACGCTCACGCTCACACTGAACTAAAGCACAGAGGAGCTTTCAAAAGATTCAGATACGCCACAAATACATTTATAAAGTGTTATTTTCCTGAACATTTCAAACATTTCAGAATATGGAGTCAGATGCAAAGAAACCTTAATATTTCACATAGAGCTGTTTTCCTTAGCTTCTGCTGTTTGTGCTAAGACTCACAAGGTTCTCCTCCTCCTCGACCTCTGCCCTGACGCTCTGACTGTGTGCGACGGACACACATCTAGCACAGATATAATAAACTCGGTCGTTAAATCAAATGGATTTATGTTGCGATTTCCTCTCAGGTTTTTTCATTATATATCTACGGACGAGCTTGTTAGCGTGTGAGGAGCGGGCAAAAAGTCACTTCGGAGAAAATGCGGTCGCTGATAAATTATTTACTTTTTATGCGGCCCGGTAGCAAATGCGTCACAGACCGGTACCGGTCCCCGAGCCCGGTGGTTGGGAACCACTGTGCTAAAATGTCGACACAGCACTGCTAAATCATACTTGCGTCACGTTTAAAGCAGACATATTGTGCTGTGTTCTGCGGTACAGTCAAAAGTTGATATGACACCCATGGATCATTATGTTACATTTGGACTTTTAACGACACTGTGATGTGCCATGGAAAGCTCACAATATAGAGCCGTGTGCAGCTGATGCTTGGACGTCACGCTAGCGAGTACTGGATCTTTTTCCTCTGTATCAAAATGACGACGTGATGTTGCTGAATCGTCGTATGTGTATCCCCTATTAAGAAAATTTACTTGAGAAGAAAGTAAGTACAGAGCAGTGGGCCGTGTGCCGGGTGTGGTAAAAACGGAAGTTCTTTGGCGTAACTTGAAAATAAGAGATCAAAGATTGGTTAAACATGCATACAAAAAATCAATACATCTCTGAGAAGCTTGTAGTGATTAGGGAGGAAGGCAGTAGCACAGATGGCAGAGTATTCATCCACTGATCAAAAGGTTTGCAGTTCAAATCCCACTCTCAGCATAAAAGTCTTTGGGTGAGTGGTCAGATCTGCTGGTCCACAGGTTGGTGGTGAGATTCCAACTTCCACAAAGAATGCTGTTGTTGTGTTGGGCACAACTTAACTCTAAACTAGGGATGTTCGAATGGAGCCTCGTGAGAGCATTGACACCTCAGTCGCAAATTGTCTCAAATGGTTCGACGTGTCTGAGGCCTCGGAGAAACACTGACCTCTAGTGGACAAATTAACCATTGCAAACCAGCACACAACTCATGATTTGGGAACCCAAAACTCTATTTTCTATTTTCCTTAGAAGTCGTAAATAGTATATATTTCTATTTGAACATAAACATAACGTCACACAATACTCCGCACTACCAACATTTTCAGAAATATTGGTTGCATCTTTTATACTGTAGCAGTTTAGCGCTTGTCAAACCACGGAATGCACTGACACACTCTGAAGCTCTGAACCAATCACAGAGCAGAACATTCGCTGAGAGCCAATGAAACGCGTCGATTACACTGATGAGATTGACAGGCAGAGCGAAGCAGGAGGGGAGGGAACCGACAACTTCGACACTTTGGTCACGTGAGCGGCTGCTGTGAACACAAGCTCCGAGGCAGTGCTTCGGAGCAATTTGTGTCAGAAAAAAACGAGACATGCTCCAGAGCTCCGTCTCATTTGCCCATCACTACTCTTAACCCCCCCTCGCCCCTGGTGTCTGCATATCAGTGTATGAATGTGTGTGTGTGTGAATGGGGTGAGTGGTTCCTTGATGTAAAGTACCTAGGGGTAGAAAATCCCTATGGTTAAATATGGTTAAAATCTACATATTAGGTCTGTTCTAACAAAATATTTTGAATTCTCAGACTTATGGCATCTTGAATGTAAAATTTAAAACTCACAAAAAATGCATGAAACACTCTAAATACAACTTTCAGTGAGTAAATGAGAAAGGAAAACTGTTATGATGTGGTAAAAAAAAAAAAACAATTTTGCATAATGTCTCTTTTAAAATTGGCATAGACAGCTGCTATTTCAGCCTGTCCCTTAGTCTGCACTTACACTCTTACTGTACACTATAAAATCATGAACAATAGTCTCAGGCAGAGCTCCAGAGGCTGCTAACATCTTTTCTCTCTAGTTCCTGGGAATCACAAAACAGGCGAAGTGTGCAGCAAAGCAGTATGGGTATTTCCTCCAAGTGCCTTTGACTGTCCACTGAGCGCTCCTTCCTGCTTCAGACATCCTTCAACAGCGTATCGACTTTTCAGAGGGTTTTGGGGATGAAAAAAAACAACTCCAAATTTACTTCGGGCACGTTATTTTATTTAATCCACAATGGTAAAACTCCCACTTTTATGTCAGATGCCCTTCCCTCACACTGCTAACCACATTAGCATCACCAGAGTGACTTTGACTACTGTGGCAACATTTTTCAGCTGCGACGCCTCTTAAAAATGTGCCTATTTTTGTGGGGAAACCATGGATCTGGTACTACTCATTCTGGCACACACATTTTTTCAAGTATCTGATCTGCAGCTGTTTACAGTTTGTCACTAATGCTACCGCTAACAGCCAGAGCAGAGTAAATACACATCTTGTTGCTGCACGATTTGCAGAGGAAGCACGATTGAGGAAACCAGTAACTCATATTTTAAACATTTTCTGGTAATTAAATGTAATATATCAGTGCCACAGTGGAGCGCCAGTGTCAAATTTGTTTGTTGTGTCTTGGCAAAACACCCCGACACGAAGTCATGTGGGTGTGTTTGTGTGAGCGTGGTGGTGGGCGGGGGGCTGATGGCGCAGATTGGCAGTCAGTCAACACCCCAGGGCAGCCGTGGCCACCAACGTCAATGGAACAAAAGAGTGACTTTGAGCGACTTTAGACTGCAGATTGCCCGACAACAGCTGACACAGACTTTGTTTATTCTGTATAGCCACGTCCTTCGGGGTCTGACTGTTTTTTTTATCCATCAGACAGGTCCTCGTTACCATGGCAATTTATCTGGGCTCAAGTATCGAGATCGGATCCAAACATGGCATCATAGCAACCTTATTACAAAGAGATGTGTGACGAAAGCTCCCAAAACTATTTCCTAACTGCACGCACGAGAGAACCTGCACAAGGATTCATGTAAAAAAAAAAAAACTACTAAGAAGCAAAGAACAATATAAAGACAGAATAAACTTGTGAATTAAGAGTTAATCTGACTTTTTACATATAAATACCACAAAATACCAAATTTTCATCCAACTCACTCGCTTCTCCTTTCCGCTGTTGTCCCAGATAAATGCTTGAAATCGAAAATAAAATTATGTTTCTACTAATACAACCTTTGGCAAGACGAAGACAACAGTCAAATGATTAATCAACTCTACGACTAAAGGAATACAGACATGAAAAATGAAAGTGATAGTATGTAACTTTCTCGAGGTGGAAAGTCAAGCTGCATGATTCCATGGAAACAGAAAAACCATCTTTTGGAACATTCTCCATGAAATAGATTTGTTTTATGCCATATTGTGGAATATTATTGCCAAAAAGAACAAACATTTCCATGGAAACACACAGGAGAAGGCGCTCCTTAGGGCTAAAGCTAAATAAGAGTCGGGTTTATGGAGATGCAAGCCCGCTCAAAGTAAGGACACAGCTTTTCAGTGCAATAAAAACATCCTTTTATTTAAGCCTATTTTTTGGGCAAAAAAGTTACAGACTGTTGCTTTAAGTATTTTCATAATTACAAGGCATACTGTTAAAGGACATGGTGTAATTAATAGGCTAAATAAATAGTTTATGGAGATGCAAGCCCCGCTCAGAGGACGATGCATGTTTTTCAGTGCAACAAAAATTTTAATCTATTTTTTGGCCATAAAAGTTACATACTGGAAGCTTAAGTAAATCCTCTCTAAGACTAGTGTCCCTCAGCTCACACAGAAGTACAGTAAATCCATGCAAATGCTTATGTCATAATTACAGCGCATTACCGTTAAAGGACACAGTGTAATTAATGTGGTGGGCTCGGGGCAGCCCTGTTCGGAGGAGATGGAGATTAGGGCGATGGCATTTGCAGCGCCAGGTTCACTGTGGGAAAAAGGTCACCGGATCCATGTTGTGTCCAGGCTAAAGTCTTGTACAGCACTGACACTGTTAGCTTCTGCGCGTCAGATGTAGCCTTTGATAGCACTGTTCCTCCCTGTGTGTCCTGAGTGAGACCCGCGGCACTGAGCTAAACCACAGCCCCGACAATATCACACTGACCTTTGAGGAGGCCGAAGGATATGGCGGTATACTACTACTACTACTACTACTATACTGCTTATACACGTCAAGGGTATTCAAAGATAATCAATAATTGTGATAATTCAGGTCATGTTGTAAGAACTAACAAAAATATATAATTACAAGGATTTAGAAGCTTAAAGTTCCATAGCAAAAGACGAAGTTTAAATCTGTCAACTGGACAAATCGTTGGAGTGAAGGCGGTTTAGCTGCTCATCCAAGCTGCTTCTTCAGTTCTGGTCAGATTACTGCTGGACAGCTGCCTTATATCTGTCTAAAAAAGAGGATTTAAGGATCAAATTATTTTTATTTATTGTCAGGGTTTGGATGCTGTCATTTTGCGTAAATGTGCATATTAATGAGTATGGATGCACAGATACCGACACCAGTATCGGGTGCCAGTACTCGTACTCGTCAATGGGCTGTCGATACCAAGAGCCGATACCACTGTAGCTGCTGCCTCTTGTTTGAGCTCATCTCTGCACAGAGCAGTGAGCTCTGAGCTCTGCACAGGTACCATAAAGCTGCACATTAAGCACACCTGTAATCTATGTGACTGTCACGTGAAATATACAAATATTTAGGACTCTACAGGTATTTATAGTTCACAAACGATATCAGTGCAGCGCTTGTGTTTACAACATTGTGTTGCATTGTAACTTGTTATAATGACAAACAATTAGCGACTGAAACTGAGCTTCAGAGCTTTTAAAAAAGGTATAACATGTCCATATTGGTCAAAGTGTGGCCCTGGCAAAAGTAAGATAACACTCACTATTATGCTAACATTTGCTCGTTAGCAGTTAGCGCGGACTGCAGTCTGCAAAGCGGAGGGTGGAAAAGCATTAAAGCCAGATGCTTATCTAAATAAATGATATTTGAATTCTGCTAACTACAGTGATTTCAGTCGAGAAGGATAATAATTCTAAGATGAAAAAGTGGCATATACTATAAAAATAATGTAAAATTAATGAGATTATCACTGTAATAAAACACCATGAAAGATAATGTCTGGAAACGGTTTTTTTACTCAGTATCGGTGAGTACTCAGAATGTAGTACTCTTACTCGTTTTTCAGAGGTATCGGTGCATCCCTGTATGAGCATTCACAACCACATTCAGGAGTCGTTCACAAGGTCGTCTTTCATAAAAAGATGTAACTGAAGTTTCTGCCATAATTAAACATTGTTAATTTGACACAGGAGCAGTGACTTTAACTCCACTCACATCATCTGATGTTTAGAGCGAAAAGGATCAGACATGTCCCACAAACAGCCAGCCAATATAACGGACTCACCTGCTGTCCTCATGTCCCTCTGAGGTGTGTCCTGTTCTGTCTCTGTCCCTCTGAGGTGTGTCCTGTCTGTCCTCTGTCCCTCTGAGGTGTTCCCTGTCTGTCCTCTGGCCCTCTGTCCCTCTGAGGTGTGTCTGTCGTCCTACTGTCCCTCTGAGGTGTGTCCCTGTCTGTCCTCTGTCCCTCTGAGGTGTCCTGTCTTTCTCGTCCTCGAGGGTGTGTTCCTGTCTGTCCTCTGTCCCTCTGAGGTTACCTGTCTGTCCTCTGTCCCTCTGAGGTTTGTACTGTCTGTCCTCTGTCCCTCTGAGGTGTGTACTGTCTTGTCCTCTGTCCTCTGAGGTCCCTGCTGTCCTCTGTCCACTGAGGTGTGTCTGTCTGTCCTCTGTCCTCTGAGGGTGTGTCCGTCTGTCCTCTGGCTCTGTCCGCTCTGAGGTGTGTCCTGTCTGTCCTCTGTCCCTCTGAGGTGTGTCCTGTCTGTCCTCTGTCCCTCTGAGTGTGTCCTGTCTTCTGTCCCCTCGAGGTGTCCTGTCTCGTCCCTCTGTCCCTCTGAGTGTATCCTGTCTGTCACTCTGTCCCCTCTGAGGTGTGTACTGTCGTGTCCTCTGTTCCCTCTGAGGTGTGTACTGTCTGTCCTCTGTCCTCTGAGGTGTGTCCTGTCTGTCCTCTGTCCCTCTGAGGTGTGTACTGTCTGTCCTCTGTCCCTCTCCAGGTGTGTCCTGTCTGTCCTCTGTCCCTCTGTCCCTCTGCAGGTGTGTCAGTCTGCAAAATTATAAACATCCAGCTCTCTGTTTTATCTGCAGATCCAAAAGGGTAAAGTGGTGACATATTTGAAGTCCTCTATGAAAAGTCCCTCTTTCCCAAACAACAATCTTCCTCTGGGGCTCTTCATGCACGCACACACACACACACACCACAACACACACACACACACAAACACACGCACACACACACACACACACACACACACACCACGCACAGACACACACACACATGCATGCATGCACACGCAAACACCCAAAAACACATACGCACACACACACATGCACGCACGCATACACTCACATGCACGCACACACACACACAACACGCACACACACACACACACACACACACGCACACACACACACACACACACACACCCTACACACACCGCACATACACGCCACACTCACACACGCACACATTGGGGGACCCTATAAAATCTGTCACAGTCACATCTCAGACTCTTCTGTTCTTTCTTGAGCAGGGGTCACCAACCGTATGCCCGCGGCACCAGGTCGCCCGCAAGGCCCACATGAGGCGCCGCCGCAGGCCGCTTCTAAAAATAGCACAACTCACTAATGAGCTGCATCTAAAATTTTATTTATTCTGTTGCTATTTTTTTTAATTACCCTTACATTTATATAGATTTAAAAATGACAACATCTTAAAAAATATATTCATTATACATGAAGTTTAGAAAAGTTCAGGTGAACTCTGACCTCCTCAGGTCAAAGGTCAGTATTGTGCGCGTGACAAAACCAGTGCTCCGCTCGCGATGCGCGTGTGAAGATTAGCTCTGAATGTAGTTTCACGACTGTAAAATAAACCTGCGTGTGTCTCATCTGCGGCGACTGTGGCGATGGCAAAGCGGCACAATGTGGAGGGACATTTCACTACGTGTCACAAAGTTACCCAGGAGCTAACTACCACCAGGACGTAAAACTACCACCAGGACGTAAAACTACGGGCAGGAAAGGCACGTGAGCTAAAGGCAGCTTCAGTAGCAACAGTTGTTTTTTTTCGCGAGACCAGAGAAAAGAAAAATCAGAAAAAGCAACAGAGATTATTTAAAATATGCAAGTTGATTTTTCTTAAACATTACATAATTTATACCACAGTGTTGGGAATAAGGGCGTTAAACAATAACGGCGTTTCTAACGTGTTGTTTTTTCACTAACGCAGTAATTTAACTAATTACTTTTCCAGCGTCCCAACGTCGTTACTGTTACTGACAGTAAAACGTGCGCGGTTTACTATTACTTCAGTTCACTCTGCTCTTCATCAGAGTCTCTCAGACGAGGAGCTGCAGCTGATGTGTTTCTTTGGTGAAAGGGCTCGGGGTGAGAGCTTGTTTGAGATGAGCGAGGCGCAGATAATCTCGTGAGAGCGAGGCCGACGCAGGCCGCGTCCTCAATTCACCAAAGTGTCTAAAATGCGCCGCTCGATCGGTGCATTTAAGTCGGGCGGTGCTTCGACCCGCACGTCGAACAGTTTCATGGTGCATTTGGCGAATTGAGAGACACGGCCGCAATTTTGAGCGAGGCGAGCGCGCAGCAGATCCCACCGACTGCGGCCGCTGCATGGACTACAAACGCTCAATGCATGATGGGAAATGGTGTCCTGTCACACGTGCATTGACAGCTGATTGGGCCCAGGTTGAGTTTTGACACGAGTTTGACACAAACTACTGTGACATATTTACATACGGACATTTGATGTTTTTAAATGTGACCTAAAGTGTCCAGGCTGGTCACATGAATCACTTTAAACAAATACACGTAATACATTCTGTTAAAGTGAAATAAATGTTAGGTTACATCAGTTGTGTTTTTATTGTTTTAACAAAGTACGGGCTAGTTACTTTTGCCTAGTAACTAGTTTCTTCTCCCAAAAAGTAACTGAGATGGTAATCAGTTACTTTTTGGGAGAGAAGTAACTTGTAAACTATCACTAATTACCATTTGTGATAAGATGCCCAAATTGAGAATATTTGTCATTTCAAAAGTTTTAACTGCGAATCAAACTGGTAGCCCTTTCGTATGACTGGGGTACTACGAAGTAGCCCTCGGTTTCAAAAAGGTTGGTGACCCCTGTTCTTGAGAGTCCGTTGCTTCATTGTTCACTTCACCTGTGGATCTCATTAAACCGTCTGATTTATGTTTCAGTCTCTTGGTCTTTGAGGCTTACACCAGAAACAACATTCTTACATTATTCTTATTTTGCAATAATATTTTTTTAATGATAATAATAATAATAATAATAATATAATAATTATTATTATTATTATTATTATTATTATTATTATTATTATTATTATTATTACTGCACATTCTTTATTCAATGTAACGTTTGTTTCCCCAAAAACCAGCCCCAGAGGAATGTGCAAATAAACCTGTCAGAGCGTCAGAGTGTGTCAGAGCTGGAAAGGTTTGTTTAACAGTTTCCTGTAGCACTGTTGTAGGTGGCGTAAACCAGTACGAATATTTAAACGTGTATCATGTAAAAGACTCAATTTTCTTCTCTTTTTTTTGTGTAGGCGTGGTGCATGATGGGATATAGCAGTGCACGAAGTGTGCATGGATGCACACTTTGGCTACGGTCGATCTCCATGGAAACGATGGGTACATTTTTCGTCCACATTCGCCAGGTGCGTTGAAATGGGACAGCCTTTGTCGCGCCGGAAATTATGTAATGCCCTTCGACGCACACATTTGAATGGTGATTTTAAGGGCATTTTGGCGAATTGGGAATGTCCCTCTGCTGCCTCAGTGCTCCCAGAGTGGACCTCGAGTGGAGGGGTCCTTCACGTAAACACGTAGCTGTCCACATCACTGCCCTGATTTAAAAAAAAAAAAAAAAAAAATGTAGGCAGAACATGTCTAGCTACGGAAATAAAACACATCTAATATCTAGAGGGATAGTTAGACTAGTTTGAAACACCCGAGCACTATTTAGTTTTTAGAAAGAAAAAAAAAAAAAAAAAAAAAAAAAAACAAACTTTCAAATGATTATTTCAATATGAATGTATGGGCTCTTGGGGCCCTCTGGTGGCCCCGGACTCTAAGCAGCTGCTTAGTCTGTTCATAGGCTGGGCCGGCCCTGTGTCTTCAACCATACTTCAACAGAATTAGTTTAAAAAATATAAACTCATGAAACAGGCCTGGACAAAAAAAATATGGTTACCCCTAAAAAGACTGAAAATAATGTGAACAAGGGACATGTTCAACTTATCCAAACTGTGTCCACTAATTAGCATCACAGGTGTCTACAATCGTGTAATCAGTCAGTGGGTCCATATATAGGGCTACAGGTCGTCACTGTGCTCTTTGGTGACATGGTGTGTACACAGTCAACATGGACCAGAGAAAGCAATGGAAAGAGTTATTTCAAGCTATTAGAAAAAAAATTATAGACAAGCATGTTAAAGGTAAAGGATATAAGACCATCTCCAGCAGCTTGATGTTCCTGTGACTACAGTTGCACATTATTATTCAGAAATTTAAGATCTCTACTTGACTGTAGCAACCTCCCTGGACGTGGCCGCAGGGGGAAAATTGATGACAAATCAAAGAGACAGATAATACAAATGGTTAACAAAAGACCCAGAAAAATAAACTTTTAAAGAGATTTAAGGGTGAACTTCAAGTTCAAGGAACATCAGTGTCAGATCGCACCATCCCGTCGTTGTTTGAGCCAAAGTGGAACTTAATGGGAGACGACCAAAGAGGACACCATTGTTGAAAACAATTCAATTAAAAAGCCAGATTGGAATAGACTATCAAGGGATTCGGGAGAGAAAGGTGCTGTCCAGTGTCGGAAAGCTTGGTCTCAGTCACAGGCCATGGGTCTTGCAACAGAACAATGACCCAAAACACAGCTAAAAACACCTAAGAATGGCTAAGAGGAAAACTTTGGACTATTAGTGACCTTCTATGAGCCCTGACCTGAATCCTATTGAGCATCTTTGGGAAAGAGCTAAAACATGCCGTCTGGAAAAGGAAACTTCAAACCTGAGAACAACTGGAGCTCATGAGGAGTGGACCAAAATACCTGCTGAGAGGTGCAGAAGTCTCATAGACAGTTACAGGAATCGTTTGATTGCAGTGATTGCCTCAAAAGGTTGTGCAACAAAAAATATAAGGGTACAATCATTTTGTGTCCAGGCCTGTTTCATGAGTTTTTTTTAGTTGTTTTTTTTAAATAATTATTTTGAAGCATGGTTGAAAAGCAATGTCTGATTTTCATTGGTTAAATTTCAAAGAATTTGTATTTATTATTACTTTTGTCAGATTCAAGTTATTTCTGTGACCATTGTGAGTTTTTCTTTGCTTGGACCGATGGGGTACCAACACAATTTTGTTCACATGTGTATGTACTATACAAAATACACTGTTCTTGCAGCTACTTCAATATTGGCTGAAAACTAAAAGAAAACTCAAAAAAATGCTGAACACAAAATATGCAATCAGAAACTGAAAACATGGGAGCACTATCCTATTGCCAAACATTTCAAAACTATTTCCCACATGAACATTAATGAACCTTAAGACCTTTAGTACCTTAATGAAAATCATGGTGTTAGTGGCCATGGAATACAGCCCCAGAGGTGATTGGCTCAGAGGACGACGACAAAGACAGACCTTCTGGATACAAACAGAGGTGCTACTTGTACTACTGCTCTTCCAAGTTTCTGAGCTCTAGTCCTTTACGATGATGTCTTTGCTCACTGTTCCAGTCACTTTATTTGCATGTGCAGTGCCTCCACATGTTTGTTGTTTACATGATGTATTATGTTTCTTTTTGATAATTGTGTGTCTTGAAAATGTATTAGGTATCTTGGGTCACATTGGTTCACATGACCCCACCTACCATTTTTAAAATGAAGTCACATGGGTGGACCATCGTTTTACTTTTAAGCCCTGTGACCTGACGACTGACGACTGACAGAATGACAGAAACTGGGGGAACAGTTTTAACAATGTTTATTTCTGTTTTTTAATGTGTTAAATGTGCAAATGAAGGTAGATTGATCAGACAGTGGAGAGCAGGGTTATTGGCAGTAGTTCAGGAGCAGAGATCATGGGCAGCGGGGTCAGAGATGAGGTGAGCAGTGCAGTAGAAGGAGCTGGGTCGGAGGGCGTGAGGATCGTACCAGTCGTGGAGAGCTGGATCTCAGACAGACGAGCAAAAACCATCCAACTTGGAAAAGAGCAGCAAATGCAAAAACAAACAGACTGAGCCAAGCAGAGCTGTACCGCTGTGGATTAGAGATGTTCTGCTCGAGCCTCTCAGCTCGACACTGTACTGACCCTAAGAAGCGGAAGTGTTGCGAGCATTGTTTCGCATACGTGCTTCACCACGCCAAAAATCACATGGACCAGTCAAAACGAGGCCTCGTTAACGTCAGAAGTGGTCAGAGTCACGTGTCGAGCTACGGTTTCAAGCTGCTTCGCGGGAAATTTTGATGGGGGTGTGCTTTTAATTGTGTATAAGAGTCTGAATCCCCCCCAAGAAGTGGGGTTTTGAGAGGAGGAGGATTTTGTTGACGTGTCTTTCTAACACTGTACTAGTTTTCAATAAGGGAAAGTTTATATTAAGCAGGTAAGATACAAACAGTAAGAACAGATCACATCTAGTACAGATACATCTATATACACTTGGTGACATTACATAACACAAGATAACACTCCACACCAGACACAGAGTCACGTCAGCAGACACCTAGGCCTGAATACACAGAGTCATAGTTTTAGGGAAGTGGTAGGTGAGTCTTGAGAGTGAGTTTGAGTGGTTGAAAGAGAGAGAGTGAGTGAGACAGTAAGAAGAAGATAGGAGGGGACAGCTACTGCCACCAAAAAAAGAGCTCGGGTCATATTCATGGGACACTTTGACTTAATAAGGCCGAATAAAGTCAAAGTGTTTGATTTGTGCTCGAGAGCCGACAAACAGTAGCAACACAACTATAATATGAGTACAGGACACAAAGACACCAGTTTGAAAAGTACAGTTTTATTTTATTTTAATTTTTTTATGAAGAAAGTAGCCATTTTGATTGGTATATAGCACATTTAAAAAAACGTGAGTCGCCAAAGTGGGAAAGCAGGTGAGTCATTTTCAGTGCATTTCAGTTGTCTCAAAGTGGTTCAATGTTTCAGAAGGGGGGGAAAACAACCACAAAAACAAGAGGCAGACTGGGGCTTGTGTCTCAATTCACAAAAATTCACCAAAGTGCCCTTAATTGTGCCGTTCGAGTGGCACATTAAGTCGGGCAGGTACTTCGAACAGTACATTGAACGGTGCATGTGACAAATTGGGACACGGCCTGGGATTTGACACCCTGATGAAGACAGGTGTAGAAACGTGTAGGCCGGTCCATTTCTTAATAAAGAATTGTATTTTTCTACACAAGAGTGCGTCCAATTTTGCAGCTCTACTACTGTTCACATCCACGTCAGTAATGTGCTAAGCTACATCTCTGTTATTTCACGTAGCTGTTACTGTGTTGACGACGTGGCTGCTCCATCCACACAGAACACCAACGGTAAAGACATGTGAATACACAAGTCCTGTGCCCTTGTTTGTTCATCAGAGGTTACAGAACATAAGGCTTATTATACTGATATTTACGCACATTAAGACAATCAAACAGCTACATTTACAGTTGACTGACTGCAGTGGATGTTCCTCAGAGGGAACATGGACAGAGTGACTGGAGAAGTTTTAGAAAATAAATAAAATATGTTTTATAAAATACAAATACATTTGATCAGGTTTAAACTAAATGATTTCATTGAATATAGTTGTAATGTGTTTTAAGCAGTAGAGTTTTGAACTGTTTGTCGTGACTTTGATATTCCGCACACACTAACACACTTATATTTATCTTTTTATGTTTCACATTTTGTCTTAATTATTGCGTTGAGTAAATCTGCTCACGATTTTTGAAAAATAAACACGTCTGTTTGGGGACGTGTGAGGCTGTGATGTCGAGTTCTAGAGTGACGCGTCTCCATGGCGATCTCTATGATGTAATATAGTGACATCACAGGTCGACGCTGCAGGTCACTGACGTTTCCTACTTGGACTTGTATTGAAAAAAGGTCATTTCACCACTGAACTCTGCAGAGGAAAGGTGCACGTTAGAGAGAGACAGACTAAACTCGACAAATAAACTCCAAACCAGCTGTTTTCATTCACAGTAACACAGTAATGGCACTGTAGGCACTAGCGTCTGCATTTATCTTTGAGCAAGCAGGGTTTCATGTTAACCAACATTTTTTAGGACGTCGCAGTAGTTTAAACATGTGTTACAGTACATTCCAGAAACACACAGGGTTTTTACATGTTGAAGCGTGACCCATTTTTTAGGTGGTGTAAAGTTACCTTGATAAGTTTCTAACCAATGACTGTACTACAGTACATTTCCACCGTAGTTACCTTCACGTTCACTGGTCAAGTGGTAGCTGGCAGATTAGTTAGTAGTAGTAGTCCAGTTTAGACGTTGTCCTAAATGTTCATTAATAGCATGGTTTTTCATGATGTGGTAGTAGCAGTTAGGCCATACGTGTTCATTAATAGCAGTTTTCATGAAATGGTCAGGCTTAACGTGAACTGGACACAACCTTATCTGGACTCATGTGTGATGTGTTTCAGTTCTACAGATACAAAGAACGATGCCTGTCCTGGGCCGATTTATCCATTTAAGAAGACGTTTACCGCAAAATACAAGCTGATCAAACGTGTGTCCCGCGGCGGCTTTGGTCAAGTGGTCAAGTGTCGAAGAGAGACACTCGGGAGTTTGTAGCGATCAAACTTCCAATGTCAAGCAGGACACGGGGCAACCCGAGGTGAGCCCCCTTATGACACGACTTAGTGTGGTTTTCATGTATTTGTAACTTACTACTTTGTTGATGGGGTAGGGCATGTGCTCAATATTTATCATAGTTTACATCAGTTAAGTGTCACTTTGTGGGACAAGGTGTTGTCACTTATTTGTAAAAAGTCCTACATGTCACAAAAGAGACTCTTGACGCTTAAGTCATGTTATCTAATGTGGTCACCTCCTCAAAAACATCCCTGAAGTTGTGTTCGTTTCATTCACATGTTTGAGTAAACACTTTTATATTGTCTTCATCTCCAGAGTCAAGATGCTCTCTTCCACCTTTGTGATGTCATGAAAGTGGTAGTTTCCAGGGTTAACAGCTCCTTTTACTTTTAGTTCAGAAAAAGGATTGGGCAAAACACAGTGGAGCACTTTATACACATGACATGACAAGACTGAAGATGAACAGAGTATTTCCAGTTTGAGAGAAGAAGAAGCGCTCTTGAATTTGCAGCGTTTGTGTGTTAAACATGTGAATGAAACAAAAACAACAACTCAGCTCTGTTTTGATAAGATCTTGAATGAGTGTGTAACATTATAACGAAGAGATAGATCTAAAATAGTGTAACATGGGCCCTTTAAGTCATAATCATTACTATGTGTAAGAAAAGTTTTGGCCCTTGTTAACGTTGCTGTGTGGCTCTTAGGAATTACCTCTATGTTTGCCAATCATATGCTTCCTTTCCCATGTCCAACCAGGAAATCAAAGTATAAACTTCCATAAAAGTAAAAAAAAAATCCTGTTGCTTTAGTGAAAGACACATTTTATATTGGTGCTTAATATGTAAACATGTCGTTTTCATTCTTACGTCTGTTCAGGTCGCTCTACTACATCGTCTGATGGCTGAAAGGAAGGACGAAAAAAACAAAAAAACGTGAAGTTTTTCGAGGCGTTTGACACCTCCTTGGGAGAGGGAATGGTGTTTGAGATGTTGGACAATGTCTATGTTTGACTTTTTTTTAATGGAATTGATGATGGAATTTACCCCCTGTCGGACGTCCGCAGCATCACCAAAAAGGTTAGGTACGAGAGTGAAAGAACGCAACGCTAACACAACGTGCTTTAAAGAGCCGTATCACATCTACTGTACTGATCTGTTAGAATGTTTCCTCATCCTCATGAAGAATTATGAACAAAGACATAAGTCCGATGGAATCCCACAAACTAAATAACTATTGTTTTGTGTTGTAACGTTGTACAGATGGCCACAGCTTGGAGGCGCTGAAGGAAATGTCTATCATCCACGCAGACATCTAAATTGGAGAACGTTTTGGTCTGTGATCACACCCAGAGGCCCGTCCAGGGTCAAGCTCACAGACTTTGGCCTGGCCTTTTCACACATCCAGGGCCAGACCAGGGCTCACTTTCCTGAATGTGCGCAGGGAGGTGAGTATGGGACTCCTGATTATCAGATTTAAGGGGAGACACTACAGGCAGCTCCAATGTTTTATTCAATTGAATCAAATTACTCCCATGATTTATGTAGAACATTGTAACTTCAAAGTTCAGTTTTATCAAATGCATCGTCATCATTAGGGGCAAAAAAGGTCACTGTTTAAGTAGCGCCGACATACACCAAACTTTACGTCTTGTACTTGACAAAATGTGACAAAATCGAACAGAAAGGATTGTTGATATTAATTCGAACAGCCTGATTCATTGATATTTTAACCTTTAAAATGTTTGAATTTTTACTACTTTTTCAGTAAGACTACTAAATAAGACACCAAAATCCAACCGCTGTAAATTGTTTTTGTATCTTTGTCAGCAAAAATGCAGCAAGAATTTTAACCGTCCATCCATTTTTCAGATTCATTTTGCCAGTTTTTGTCACATAAAATGCCTTATTTATAAATTCAACCACAGAAGAAGGTTTCCAAATGGGAGTTGGCCTGCAGTGTCTCGTCTAATAATGTCAATCTATTTATCTATCAGTCCATGTTATGTTCAAACCATGTTTTCTTCCTCCATAGGCCTCCTGAAATCCTTCTGGGTGGCCCCTTCGATGAGGCTGTTGGACGTTTGTGTGCCTGGGGGGGGGGACCATGACGACGAGGGCCAGTTACTGTTAGGGTTTAAATTATTCCCTAAACACCTATGAATATGACGCAGTAAGTGACGTCGTGCAAATGTGAACATACAGGTGGGACATATTGACAAAAAGTGGATATACTTTATTTATTTGCATCATGCCGACAACAATATTCAGACCAATATTTTAACAGTAGATCAGGACTGTGCTGAAAAAAGTGCCCTGTAAATGTCCAGGATGAGGCTCAAAATGTGGAATAGATCATAAAATTAAGCACAAAACTGTAGAAATATTTCCTGAGATGCAGAACACACACTACTCAATACTTGTACAAAAATGTGAGTGTGGTCACGCTGAACCTCCCTGTTTTCAAAGGGACATGATTGACAGGTGGATGTTAGCCAATCAGGGACACGCCTGGTCTATAAGTATCGGAAAAGATAAAGAAAAAAAATATATCACAGGGGGCTGACTGAGTCCTGTAGAAATCACAGGACACGACCAAATGAGCTCTTCGCTTCACACGTGTCACACTGAAAAAAACAAAAACTCTGATGGACGAATCACATTTGACCGAGACCAGACTGACATCAATCTGTATAAAACATACAAAGATCTATTTGCCAGGCGACAGCAGAAATATCACTTATACCTGTTTTGGGGAGATATGCTACACGTTTTTGGCTCTTTTTGAGATCTATTTAATACTTTTAGATATAATAAACGATATATTGAAATTTTGCATTTCTTCAAACCAAACAACAGTTATAAATATGACTTATTTTGGATATTTGTCCCACCTGTATGTAGACAGTAAATTCATGTTATATTAATGTTTATAAGCCTAACGTGTCTTTTTCTCTTATGAAGATGATGGGTCATCATCAAACTCGTCGGCAGACCATCTGTATTAGACCTCGACCAAGGGAGGAAGACGACCAAAATATTTAAAAGATCTGGACATGTTTGGACATTTTGGTAAAGTAACATTTCTTCTGTGTTAGATTCAAAAAACACTCAATCACATGTAAAACAATATATTTTGACATAACTTGACTTTCAAAATCTTTTTAGACCTGAGGAGGAAATCCTGGACATGTACGGAGTCCAGTCAGAGCCGTTCGTCACAGAGGAGTTTTCTTCACTTAAGGATGTTGTGGAGGTATGTAATAAAATGCAACCTGCAAATGAAACCTGTAAATGTCAATACTAATCTACTGATGACTTGTTTCTAGGACCAGTATGACTCGTCTTATCTGGAGGACAAAGACTTTAACAATGTCATAGTCCTGCTCCGTCAGATGCTGGATCCCAGTCCAAATCAAAGAATTAACTCCAAACTAAAATCCTCCAAGATCCTTCATCTGTGGCCAAAGGTAAGTTCATAAATCAATGGTAACACCTTCAAATAACTATACTGGTAGTAACTAGTAGTGATGCTAACAGAGCTGCTGGGAGTTAATTAGGCTTTAGATTTAATTCATAATGAACAAATTGTTTATTAAGAATGATTGGGACTTTGTAACTACTTCATAAAAAGATTAAACATAGAATACCAAAATACAGTGTAAAGCAAACCATATGTAACTGTATATTTTTGTTGTTGTTTGCAGTACGGAGAGAGAAACAGGAGGACCAGGGCAGGAAGAAGAGGCTGAGCCCACGGTCATCATGGTCAAATCAGCCAAACCTGAAAAACACTTTTGTGTTTAAAGAAGGTGACCATCTGAGCGACTGGTGAGCAGGCAGCGTTTATGTTGGCGTTTAGGACAGTGACAAGCCAGTTATGATCATGTTAAAAAACCTGTTCAGTACATTAACTTAATGTCTAACACAATTCATGTTGTCCACTCCGTGAAAAGTGAGAAGAGCACGAGTCTAGACCTGATGCAGCTGCAGACTGAAACCCCGTCACAGACTGACACCACGTCTGACCCAAGAGCCATGGAGGGGTCATTAGGGAATGCTGCTCTTCAGGAGGCGGACAGCCAGCAACGACACAGGTGGAGTCATGTATACCTACATAATATATAATAATTATAGTACAGAATATGATCTGCAAGACCCTTGACACCTATCAATCTATGTTTTTTCAGCTCTGCAAAGAAGAACAGAAGAAGGAGATGGAGGAACAAAGTGGCTCCGCTCCTGTGCCACAGAACCGCCCACATCAAGTAAGACTCTGAGCTTTAGCATAACTATGTTCACATGCACATCTGAGTGTTATCTGATCCTCTGGAGATATCAGATACAGAAATCTTACAGAAAGAAAAGATGTAGAAAAAAAGAAGAGTTATTTCAAAATTAACTGCCCTTTCAAATAGTTACTCTAAAAACTCATTGATCAATACATCAGTTTTTGATAATCTGATTTCTCTTGGCCATATAAAACCAAAAAATCTGATCTAAATATAGTTTTTTCTGACTGTACTAGCTATCTGAGTTTACTGGCCATTTAATGTACCCACTGTTTACATGACATTTCATTAATCCAATAACTGACAGCATGAAGGGTTTGCTCACATATGTTTCTGTTGTAGGTCCAGCTGCCTCGCCAAAGAAGAACTGTTTCCAGAAGATGTTCTCCTGGTTTAAACAGTTCAACTGTTTCTGCTGCAGCACAGAGGAGTAAGCTGTGCATTCCTTTGTCTTTTAATCGTCCAGTTTCAGGTCCAGGTCCAGATCCACACCAAACGACGAAGTTTAAATCTGTCAACTGGACAAATTGTTTTAGAAGTGAAGACGTTTGGCTGCTCATCCAAACTGAACGTCTCACTCTTACAACGATTTGTCCAGTTGACAGATTTAAACTTCTTTAAACTCTTTAATGGCTCTAAAATTAGGAATTGTGAATTAAAACATGAGAGGGGGGTTTGGAGAACAAGGTGGCCATCATAACTGACTGTAGGTTTGCACTGGTACAATGCAGGATACAGGATGTAGGTGGTCACTTTGTTGAATCCTCCTGGTGGTCAATACAAAAATAAAACCGAGGGTTGGATAAAAACAGCAGCAAAGGAAGAAATGGAGAATCCAACCCCAAAGCAAAGTTCACACTGATCATTAGCACCAGTCAAAAGAGACACGTCCCAAACACAAGTGGGACTGTGTCTGTTGTTTGGCTGGAGCTGATGCCGCCTGTCCGTCCAGGGAGTGGATCCCTCCTTCTGCGGCTCTCCCTGAGGTTTCTCTATGAGTTTTTCCTCACCCTGAAGGAGGGTCTAAGGACAGGGGATGTAACACTGTAAATGACCACCACAGAATGATTGGGCTTGGTGACTACTTAATTGACTACTTAGTTATATCTAACTGAGGTGTTAATAAGTAGTTACTAAGTCTGAATCATTCTTAATGAACTATTTGATCACCATTACTCTAGTCTTTGTTGAATACAGAATAAATTGAATAAATATAATTTTCTCAAATTGTGTTGTTGTTAATGTAAATGCTTTTGTATGTGACTCTTGGTAAGTTGATGTGAGGTTTTATTGGTCAGTCACTGGTCTGTTTTGGGGATTGGCTCTAGTGCGGTGGAACTGCTGTTGTCTTGCTCTTGGGTGGCCTATAGTAGCTCTTGTGTTCAGAAACAAAGATTAAACTAGACGACACTGACTTCACTCCTCTGCCTGTGCCATTAAAACCCCGAGTTAAGACGGCCAGGCGGATTGGGAAGTATTTGAAACGTTGGTCCAGGCTGCAAGATGGTCCATGGTGCTCCACTTAGCCATGTGTCTCACTGGGGACTTACAGATGTGGTACCTGCAATCATTGTCCACATATCGACAGATCTAGTCATTTTAAGGATGTAGATGGAACTAAAACTTTCCATTGCCGCTCTTTTACCATTTACAGTTCTACATTAAGTACACACATGAACAAAATTGTTGGTACTTTTCGGTTAATGAAAGAAAAACTCACAATGGTCACCGAAATAACTTGAAACTGACAAAAGTAATCATAAATAAAGATAATATGAAATTTAACCAGTGAAAGTCAGACATTGCTCTTCAACCAGGGCCAGCCCAAGCCTTAGGGGGCCCTAAGCTGAATTTGTCCTCGGGGGCCCTTGTCATATCAGTGCCACATAATCAGATTTGACAACATTAAGACATCATCACAACCATTTATAAAAAGGCTGAACTCGAGCAGTATTCTAAAGTCTAAAGTGATTCCATCCTCAGACCCAAAGCAAACAAAACGAAACAAAAGAGAACAATAGGAGGGTCATTAAGGGTTGAATATGGTTGTTGAAGAAGCAGCTTGGATGAGCAGTGAAATGGACTCTTGTGAGCTATAACCCTGGAGGACCCAAGAACCCTTTTCTTCCTTGGAAAATTATGAACATTGCATTAAAGTACTGCTATAATTTCACTCAACACTGAAATATCCACATTTTCAATTTTAACCCTTTATTCCCTAATTTAGGATCAGGGCCAAATTTGACCCACTGGGCTCACTAATTTATCCAAAATGAATATAAAACATACTTCTAGACATTCTGCAAGCTATTACTAAAAAGATTAACAAAAAAAAGCCACAATTTTATCAACCGGTGCTTTGCTGAGAAGACAGTTTTGTTTGGGTCAGCCATCTTGTAACTACCTCTCTGGCTCATTTTAGTTCAATATTCATCCACTAGGTGTCTCTATGCAGGGGCCAGAAGTGGCACGCTGGACTTTTGCAGTTAAATGCAAAAACAGACCTGACCTGGACTCGTGTTTTTGTTCATTCACACATGTTTGAGTAACACTTTATTATTAGTCTGTCTACATCTCCAAAGCTCAAAATGCTCTGTTCCACTTTGTGATGTCATTTAGTGGTAGTTTTCAAGTTAACAGCTACATTTTATCTTTTGTTCAGTAGAGATTGGCAATTCCAGGGCTGACATTATCCAACTAATTCTAGTGAATGTGTATGGAGGTTAAAAACAGTTGAGCACTTCCTGTTTTACCACATGACATCACAAGGTGGAACAGAGTGTTTTTAGTTTTTGCTTTTGATGAGGAAACAACATTATAACATAGATTAGAAAACAGCGTAACATGGGCCCTTTAAGTCATTTGAATATGTGCTCAAAAACATTAAGACCTTGTGAGTCACTTTAATTGTCATTGTAAGAAATCTCTGCTTCAAATCACCAAATAAACTACTACTTCTACTACTACTTCAAATGGAAAAAGAAAAACAAAAAACATGCTCTTCAATAATGAATTCTGAACATTCTAATCATTCATTGTGACTATTGTTGAGAAGAAAACTTTGAAAATGTTTGTTGTAGCAGAATATTGAATACCCACGGCCCAATCAAAGTACTGTTCTGAATACTTTCATATTCATTTGAGAAATATAGTTTGCCTGGGATCCAGAATACACACTTCTTCAATACTTACAATACACACAATAAATGCAAAGATGTGAGCCTGGTCATCAAGTTCAGAGGGGCATGATTGACAGGTGGATTAACCAATCAGAGACATGCTTAGTCCTGACTCTGGCACCAGCAGGAGGCTGGTCCCTGAGGTCCTCAGTGTTCTGGATGTACTGTTCTGTCTTAAGGCTCGTTTGGAGAGGCCAGTGAGCAGGACGGTACAGTCGTCTAACCTACTGGAGACATATACATGGAAAGTCTTTCCAAGTCTGGTTTTGACAGTAAACCTTTGATTTTTGCAATGTTTTTAGATGGTAAAAAGTTGCAGATGTTATTGATTTGATGTGGCTGTTATAGTTCAAGTCTGAGTCCATTATTATCCCTAGATTTCTAGCCTGATTTGAAGGTTTTAGACAGAGACAGACTGGAGGTGACTGCCGACACTTCCTCTTTGTTTCTGTGGCCAAAGACTATGACTTCAGTCTTGTCTGAGTTTAGCTCAAGAAAGTTGTTTTGCATCCACACACTGGTCTGTTGGATGGAGTGGTAGAGTGAATTCACTGGTCCAGGGGTGTCAAACTCAAATTCACAGAGGACCAAAATTAAAAGTCATGGGCCAAACTACATATTTATTGAAAAATTTCAACAAAATCTGCATGTTTTTCAAAAGGGTGGATTCAATTTGAGTGAGGCGGCAGGTAACAGATGCTAATAAGTGTCAATAGAAGTGGTGGGGGCCCGCGCCAAAACATTTGCAAAGCATTCTGGGACTCATAGTATTAGAGGTGCATGCTCTATACTGATGCGACGGACGGCGGCCCAGCTCTAATACATATTTGATATCATCTCGCGGGCCAAATATATTTATATAGAGGGCCAAATTTGGGCAGCGGGCCTGAATTTGACATGTCTGCACTGGTCCATATTCACCTGCTGCCAGTGAGACATAGATCAGTGTCATCTGCAGAGTTGTGGTAGGACACATTATTGCAGGAAGAGGAATGTGATTTTGTTTGTAAATTATGTGTGACCATCAGCTCCTTCGTTTGAAATAAATGGCTCTGATCATGTTTGGCTGGGCTCGAGACACAGTGGAGGGGACCGGACTTTATAAAAACTACAGAGAGATCCTATTCTAGGCAAGAGTACAGTTACTACCTAAAACACAAAACGAGAGTGGAGCAAGTTGTTTCAGTCCTCGCAGTTTAACAGTAGCAATTATTTGTAAAAGGACAAAGTCTCCTAAAAATATGTATCAAAGCCACAGAATCCATGAATGATTAATGAAAAGCAAGACATTAGCTGTGCCAAAAGCAGCATGTAGGCAGCTTCTACATCATCTGGCTTTAAAACCCTGTACACAAATGCCCAACCCGAAACACGGCCAAGACGCCGTCCTCGCTGTGTGGTACTCGCCCAACCACTGTTACCACCTCCATACCAGCGATAAACAGCCTTGGCACACGCAGCTGTCACGATTGGACCAAATGTGGATATGTCTTTTTTTCTATTTTTTCAAGGAGTAGTAGTAGAAGTAGAAGAAGTAGTAGTATAATAGTAAATCCAGGCGTAATAATGGACTCTGAACTTTAACAGCCACCTCAAAAATTGTGCTATACAAGTACATTTGCCTTGCCTAGTCGTAGAAATAGTAGTGGTAGTAGTAGTAGTAGTAGTAGTAGTAGTAGTAGTAGTAGTAGTAGTAGTAGTAGTAGTAGTAGTAGTAGTAGTAGTAGTAGTAGTAGTAGTAATAATGACACAATGACCCCACTGTGGCCCCTGATATTTCCAGCAGTCTCCCATCCAGGTACTAACCAGGCCCAGCACTTCTTCACTGAGAGCTGACGAGCTGGTATGGTCCAGTAGTATTAGTAACAGAAGGAGCAGTAGTAGCAGTAGAAGTAGTAGCAGTGGTAGTATTATAAGTAAATCCAGACCAGCGATAAGAAACAATTGGCACACAGAGCTGTCACGGTTGGACCTAAAGGCTAAATGATTATTTTTCTCTTTTTTTTCAGAGTAGAAGAGCCATCTGGTGAGTGGAGAACACCATCTGGTGCGAGGCTAGGGGCACGGTTTGGTGTGACGGTGTGACAGAGGAGCTGGGTAGAGTCAGGTGATTTTGGAAGAGGGGTGAGGAGGTGTGAGAGGTGAGAGGTGAGTCAGAGGAGAGGACACAGTGCACCTGCTGCTGCTGGGGATCAGAATGGATGGAGCCTTCTGTCTGAGGTGCAACTAAGAGCTGACAGTCTCTAGGCCCATGTGTGCTGCAGTACAGGTCACACAGGAGGCTCCAGTGGGAAAAAAAAAGTCTTATCTTTAAGTTTTAAGAGGGAAAAAATACAGTGGTTGGTAGTAGTAGTAGTAGTAGTAGTAGTAGTAGTAGTAGTAGTAGTAGTAAAAGAAAAATTTAATTCTGTCACCTGGACAAAAAGAGCTAACTACTCTGAAACTAACACCTGTTTGCAGTTACTTTTTGAAGGCTAGGTCTAGTAGTAGTAGTTGTAGTAGCAGCAGCCTGTAGTAAGTATTAGTAGTAAGTAATATAGTAAGTTGCAGTAATAGTAGTGGTAGTAGTAGGAAGAGCATAAAGTAGTAGTAGTAGTAGGAGGAGGAGGAGCATAAGTAGTAGTCGTAGTAGTAGTAACCGTAGTACTGGTAGTAGTAGTAGTAGTAGAAGCAGTAGCAGCCAGTAGTAAGTAGTAGTAGTAGTAGTAAGTAATATTAGTAAGTTGTAGTAATAGTAGTGGTAGTAGGAGTAGGAAGAGGAGAATAAGTAG
Organism: Periophthalmus modestus; assembly: GCA_019594935.1. Taxonomy (NCBI): domain Eukaryota; kingdom Metazoa; phylum Chordata; class Actinopteri; order Gobiiformes; family Gobiidae; genus Periophthalmus; species Periophthalmus modestus. Next base: position 7,554 of record JAIEZT010000696.1, on the reverse strand, counting down.
TAGTAGTTGTAGTAGTAGTAGGAGGAGGAGCATAAGTAGTAGTAGTAGCAAGTAGTAGTAGTAGTAGCAGTGTGACTAGTACGTACCGGTAGTAGTAGTAGTAGTTGTAGTAGTAATAGCAGTAGTAAAAAGTACACAACACTCACATGTCCTTTTATGAAAACACAAACTCAACCGCACATGTGTTTTGAAGATACTGTAGCCGGGTGGCGACAGCTGGAAATGTGGGTGAAGTGTCCCTTGCCTAAGTACACAATGCTGTGCTCCGCGTATATTCACTCTGTATTCACATGGTCTCCCGTCCACGTAACTGACCATGCTCTGGACACTCTGACCTCAAGATTTGATGAGATCTGGCAGTGACAACAGGTTTGGCCAGTTTATGGTGAGAAAATCAACATTTTTACATAGTTTAAAGCAGTTATAATTATTTCCTTCTCATTTACCGCTCTCAAGTTTTATTTGGTGTGTGATTTCGTACATGTTTAAGCATTTTTAAAATCGCTTATATTTAAGGCGCCCATTTTGCCGATCACCGTCCACAGTACAACCGCCGACGTGATGTACTTACTTTCACTCATTTGTTAATTTTCTTAGTTGGTGATGTGTGAAGGATTCGGCAGTGATGTGCAGGTCCCCATAGGAGGGGCCGACAGCTACACACCAGCACATTGGGCACCGCAGTTTTCTGACATAGAAGTCGTGTGACTTTTTTTTATTATTTACTTTTATGATGGAATATTGGATTTAAAATGTGTTGTTTATATAATGTGATAATATTCCCTAATCTTCTCCCTGGTCCATATATTATAACTACAGAGCGACACAAGAACAATAGGTCTTCTTTAAAAAGTTAGATTTGCTAATACACCTTTAATGCTAAAAATAGATTTAAAAACACACTTATAATACACTTTTTGGCTGCAGAATCAATGCATCAGCATCATTTCCCAAACCCTGTCTCCATGTGCTGGTGACTACGGGCCGGTAGAGTTGCGGGCTGAGACAACAGCCGCGGCCTCTGAAGAACCCTGCCAAAAAGAAGACCACATACTCCCCCAATCACTCGCATCCAGACTCGCGTCACATCCACACGGGCTGCGCTGTGAGGGCCCTTACTGTGTAAACACACGACAAGGCACAGCAGAGGCATTCAAGTGTTAGTGTTCTAACTGCACTAAAACAATCCCTGTTCCACTGTTAAACAACATTTAGTGCAGGATCTAATGGCTTGTGTTGTAATAAATGTTGTGTTGGCACTGAAGGTCTGCTGCTCGGATGCTACACTTCCATGCTGCTCACCACCCTTAGACAGTGTTGCCTTCTGACAGAGCCTGTAAGTGCGACTTCGGTTGCACTTATCCTCTCAGCAATTATCGTATGTTTAAGCAATTTCTCATGTAAGTCAAATTGAAATTCACTCAGACTTGGATCTAAGAATGAGCTTCATTGCCATCAGTTTAAGAGTGAACAAGCAACAAGGCAGGACTCCTTTTGTGGTGCCCCAAGACAGTAAAGTGTCTATATGGTAAAGCCACTTTAAACAACTTACTTCAACATAATGAATCTTTTGCATCATAGACTGTATATATAAATGGACATAGCTCACTGCTAACCACCACTCTGGCTCCAATTCACTTACTATTGAAAAACTTTGTCGCTGCTGCTGTCAGGCTCGTCCTTTTGGTCTGAACATTAATAACAGACGCAGCAGGTGCCTCTTTCCTCGAGGTCGCTCCTGCTAGCATTAGCAACAGGTTTTGAACTGACAGCGCTGCTAAGCTACGGGAAGGGGCGTTACCTTCACAGCCTCACCCTGGATTGGCTCTTTGGTTGCTATAATACTCGTGGTCCGTATTCCAAATAAGGAACTCGGTACTCCCTATTAAGCCGTTTGTAACCGCTCTCTAGCCTCGATGAGCTTCATATGACTGACCTGAGCGCTGTGGGCCAGTCACACTCACTAGTCCACTTATTTATACAGTCGTGTTATTTGCACAGCTAGTAGGTTGCACTGTTCTTCGGCTTCATATTGTATATTTGTGAGTATTTTATTTTATTTCTACTTCTTTGTTTCTGCGTGTATTTATTAAAGGGTCACATTTTTTATAGCATTTTTCCACTCACCCATACACACATTCATACGCCAGTGTACACAGGACACTGGGGGGTGTAGTTGGAGGTGGGTTCAGTGTCTTAGCCCAATGACACAACAAACAGCATTCATCTGTTGGGGAGCTGGATTTCAACCTCGGATCCATGGACAAACACTCAAGCTGAACTACTGTTGTGTTGGTTTGGTTTTTTTTTTTTTTTTTTTTTTCTTTTTTTCAAAAATATCAACATGCATCGAATTAGTCTAAATCCAGCTCTGATTGAACAATGAGCTAATGAAGGAACATCACTATACCGTGGTTAAAAAAACTCATAATCGGTTCTTGTGTCCATTTAACTGAATCAAAAACTTGAGGAATTTATAAATGGAGATTAGAGTTAATTTAAACAGAGCATTTACTGACCAAAAGGATGGAACGTTCAAGGCTGATGGCTGGGTTAAACTGTTTAAGGTAATAATCCAAGCTCAAATATTTCTTCTTGTATTAGAATCACATGTCTTGCAAAAATCTTTCAAGCAGTGTTTTCGACTGTTGCATGGATCCTCAAATGCTGCATCATTTTACCTGAAGTTAACACCAAGAAGTATTTGTGTCTAAGTTTGATGCAGCTGAGTCCTGTCAAGAGGATTTTTCCTGGCCAAATCAGAGAGAATCCGCCCCATTATGCCCGCTGTGCCCGCTATGCCCACTGTGCCCGCTGTGCCCACTGCGCCCGCTGTGCCCTCAGTGCCCCGATGTGCCACTGTGCCCACTGTGCCCTCTGTGCCCACTGTGCCCTCCAGTGCCCCGCTGTGCCCCACTGTGCCCTCTGTGCCCCGCTGTGCTCACTGTGCCCACTGTTGCCCACTGTTCTTACTGTGCTCACTGTGCTACTGTGCCCGGCTGTGCTCCCTGTGCCCACTGTGCCCGCTGTTCTCACTGTGCTCTCTGTGCCCGCTGTTCTCACTGTGCTCTCTGTGCCCGCTGTGCTCTCTGTGCTCTCTGTGCCCGCTGTTCTCACTGTGCCCTCTGTGCCCATTGTGCCCACTGTGCCCACTGGGCCCACTGTTCTCACTGTGCCCACTGTGCCCGCTGTGCCCAGTCTGGTATTTTCAAAGGACAGACAAAATACATGAAGACAACCTAACCCCTATGTGAAAGAGCAAGAAGCACAAATGTTCAAACTTTCATTTCATTTGTCAACGTACAGCCTGCAAGCCCCTTTAGATTTTACTCCACGTGAGAAGAGTACCACAAATTTTATTCAGAGTAGGAGTCCTGTAACTTTCAAGAAAAATAATTTATTAGGAGGCGTAAGAGTAAAAGTGATGGGGGGAAAAAAGTACAATTTCTTCTGAACGATAGTACTTAACGTATCAGTATTGGAACTTAACAATCAGTAACAGTAATAATTTTTTGTACCTGAAGCACTTAATTTCATGTATTGTCTGCGGATCTGGACACAAAAAAAAAAAAAAAAAAAAAAAGGGACTTTTACTTTTACTTCAGTACATTTGAGAGCAGTTCTGTCTTTCTACTCTAACATTTTTGAACTGGCTGAAAAGTAAAAAAGTATTTTTTTTATCAATTTGAGACCTGCTGAGATAGGCTGCAGGTGTGTTGTTCTGTCAGTCCATGGTTTGAGCAAAGACAAATATACAAATAAAAAGAGTACAAAAAAACACCAATTTACATGTTTCATTGTTCATTTTACATGTTGGAACAAAAATTCAGCACAAATCTTTGTCAAAATACTACTGTGAAGCTGTATTCTCAAAATCTGCAAAAAAATAATTTTAGTAGTAAAGCGATTTTTCAGGTGAACTTTTACTTGGAGTATGTGTTACTCCTGATCTGTACTTGACTTACGTAACAGCACTGAGTACTGGTTCAAGCCGGCGGCGGCGGACCTGAGGCCCGCCGCCCTGCACCGCCCCTCACACTGCCAGCTCTCTGACACTGGACTCCGGTTGACATGGGACGGTAATCTATCGCGGGGTGGAGCAGAGCCGTGACGGATGAGCACGGGGCGCTGGCTATGTCCGCCGGTGATTGCATGTTTCGCGACAACGGGCAGATTTATTTCAGCTCTACTTTTATATAGGACTTGATCCAGAGGGTAACAGGCAATACTAAAGTGTTTAGCATCGCAACATGCAAGAATATGGTAGTCAACACGGAGCTGGAGAGCAGGTCCTCTCTGCTGTGAGTTGTCGGTTTACAAGTACGATTACACCTGGTTCTGGTTAATCACCTCTGTCCTTGGGTCGCCACACGAAACAAAATACGGGCACAAATAAATAAAGAATAAGTTAAAAATCCTTATCACAACAAAGTGGTGTGCATGGTTCAACCTCCAAAGACCTGAGTGTCGGGGGTCTGTGACAATGACTTAAAGCTCGAAGTTTGTGGAATAAAGCATTAAACACAATATGAAGTTATTTTTGGCCTGTCAGCTTTGCCATCCTTTCATTCATGGTCATCACTCACTGCTTGTCTTAGTGGTTGGCCTTGGTGACACATGTTTGACGAATTGATCACATAGGAAAACGGAACATTAAAGTCTAGCTTTCGAGGGGCTATACTCCATTTATCTTCATGCTAATCAGTCATCCAACTATCCCTTTTCCTTCCACTTATCCAGGGCCAGGTCGCAGTAATAAGTCAATTTGTGTAAAAGCAGTTCTAAGAGTCAAGAGTTTAATGTTTCTCTTTCAAAACATGTTTCACAGACAGAGAAGACATTGAATCTTTGAACGCACGGTAGTTTCGTTTAGACGCACGCTTGATTGTGTTGTGATAGAGCTCTGAAGGGGGCGACTGATTTAGCATGGAGAGCAACAGTGGAGTTTTAAAAAACATTGAAAGATATTATTTCCCGGCATATATAGCATTTTGAAAACAATAAAAGGTGACATGGTTGATTTAAATATAGTCATGTGTTAGCAAGTAGTAAATAACCCCCTCGTTAGTTACCCCATAGAAGGTAAAAAAAAAAACAACAACAACCAACTCTGTAATACCCCCTAGAAGAAAAAACAAAACAAAACTCCTGTAATACCCTCATAAAGTAAAAACCCGCTTTGAAAAAAACCGCCCGTATGAAGTACAAAAAAAAAAAAAAAAAAGAAAAAAAAAAAAGATATTTAATACCCCCCATTGAGTAAAAAAACAAAACCTCTGTAATACCCCATAGAAGTGAAAAAAAAAAACCCTCTTTCATACCCCCCCGTTTTTCAGAAGTAAAAAAAAAAACAAAACAACAACTCTGTAATAACCCCATAGAAGTAAAAAAAAACAAAACAAAAAAAACACCTCTTTAATACTCCATAGAAGTATAATACTCTTACATTTGTAATGATGCACTTTACGAGGCTTGTTCAAGCGCTACACTATAGTCCCCTTATTCCATTCACTCTAACACTTTGGTCATGGTAAGCTACAACAGCTGTAGACAACAGTTGGGCCCTGGGGCAGGACTGACAGAAGCGAGGCTGCCGTTCCTGCAACCATTATCTCAGATCCTCCAGGTCCCGCCACCACCACTAATCATTCTGTGGACAACACACACATCTTATAGCATAACACACCCATTATAGCAAATGTGGGGTTCTGCAAGCTCAATTTTTCTTTTTTTTTTTTTTTTGTTTGCCTGCCCCTTCTTCCAAGGACACAACGACAGACAGAAATTGGTCCGAAGCTGAACTCGTCCCTCCGACCTTTGAAGTTTGGGGGACCAACGCTCGAACCACTGAGCTCTGCCCCAGTTAAAAAATGTAGAAAAAAAACCTGCTTTAATGAACCCCTAGAAGTGAAATAAACCCCACCTTTAATATATCTATCTGTAAGTACTTTAGCCTGTCGACATGAAATAACAATGGGGCTTTCTCTATAAATAAACAAAAAGTATTTTGTTTTTTTTTTAGTTTGTTTCATCACAGTAGATTTCACAAAAGTGGAGTCACCACACAACACCCAAACGGTGATTTTTGGTTGAAAGGAATTTAAATCATACGGTAAATATGGCAGCTTTTGATGGAGCCAATCCCTCAAATCATGATAATAGATTTCAATTAAATTTTTTTGATGTAGACCTTAAGTGTTTCAATCACCCCACACGTCACTTGCAAAAAAGTGACTCTCCCATGGAGTAAAAAAAAAAAAACAGCCTCTCCCTCGATTCTGAACTAGAACGTCATCTCAGTCGTTTCCACAGTCAACCATTAATGTCCTCTGTGCGATGTTTTATGATCAAGTGAACTTACACACAAGTAAGAAACGGCCTGAGGAAAGCAGGGTCAAGGATTCTGGGAGAGGATGAGGAAAAGAGGGCTGTTCTGTAGGGAGGGGGGGTTATAGGTCTATAGTAATTTATCAGCTCCAGGTAACAGTGGCCTCTGAGATGTGGACGAAAACATGCATCAATGATCTAAGGGGACCCCCAGCATGAAGTAAACAACGACACACTGACCACACAACACATACACACACACACACTGACCACACACGCACACACATACACACATTCACACACATCGCCGGCTAATTGAGGTACAATGAAGAAAGGGTCACACAGACAAGAATACAGGGCGCAGCAGTGGATTCACAAATCACACCTGACTCACTCTGTTCAATGATGGAAAAATAGTGAAAAAGGGAACCGGGCTTTGACAAGAGACGGAAATATGCACAGCAAGACGGGATAAACGACTCGGGATACAATCTGAAAGAGCGCCGCTTAGTAGGCCATGATACTGGCTATTACTGTGCATCATATGTAATTAAAGCATGTTAATTAAGGATGGAGTGCGGAGGCCTGTGCTCCTCCTGGACAGCTTTCAGTGAAAGAACCTCAGGCAATGCACTCGTGAGCTGCAGGTCGCACTAGCACTGACTCACCGATCGGGGCTTCGTAGTCTGATCAAACAAGCATTATACCAAATAAAAAGCTGAAAAAATATGTTTTCTAGCGTATCTGTGAAAAAAACCGCACAAATCTGTGTCAATAAGCACCAAGGTGAAGATGGTAATCAGGTGCGAAGGTCGGCGCTTAGCAAAAGACCAGTTAAATATGTCTACTCCCTCCGTGTAGTGAGAGTGCAGTGAGATTAGATTGGAGAAACTAAGCAGTCAATCCATACCAGAGGATGTAACAACACCGCGGCAGAGAACCGCCTCCGGACCCAGTGCGGGACAACCGCACAGCCACTAACCTACTGATTTGAAGCAGTGATAGACAGTGCAGTTCAGAGCCCGAGAAAAGAAAATGGTTGAGAGGGAGGTAACGAGCGATTTTTGTTAGGAAAGAGAAACTTCCTGTAAAAGGAGACGGAGGGTCTCAGACAAAGCTTATCCCTACGATCACTCCATCCTCAGGACAAGACACAAGCAGGATCCTCTAGGGTGAATAGGGGCTGAAGAGTCATCCTTCGACAGATATAAGGCAGTGTCAACCTGT